>CM055271.1:20183242-20222688 GCA_029237695.1 Conchocele bisecta | reverse complement strand
ACAGTTCGCAATAATCATCATTGGTTCATTGTTGACGAAGGCAAACTGAATGAATAAAGCCGAGTAATCCGTACTACCGGAAATAAACACGCCGAGGTACTCCGAAACTATCGGCGACTAGTTTGATTTCAGTCTCAAATCAACTTCCTTAGTCCAGCATGCTGAAAGTCAGGAAAGTGAATTGGACTGACACTGAGTGTTCCATCCACGGCGCCCAAGGTGTTCGGAATCCTGGCTTCATTGTAAAAGGCTTGTTTACAGTTGACCAGGTCTTGTTCATCGGTGGGAAAACTGATGTTGTCCAGTCGATTATTGATGGCTGAGACAACATAATTAATACACCGAGAAACCGAACTCCTAGAGACACCGTGGATGTCGCCAGCCTCGGAGTAGAACTTACCCTTCGCCAGGTAGTGCAGGGTAACCAATGTCTGCAAAGTTTCAAGTGCTTGAGTCTTTGATGATCTCAAATGTGATTTTTATTTCTTTATCTTGTTACTTATACTATACGGGGCATGGAGTTGCTATATTGGCCATCTTAGTGTATGCAATACATCAGTAACTTTTACATCTTGTGTCGTTTGACACATACCATAAATAATTTAACATACCCACCATAAATACAAGTGTGTGCAATGTCCTATTGGTTGTTTTCATCCCACGTATATATAAAGTCTGATTTCCTATTACTTTTAGGGGAAGGGGCCAAGTGGCTTTGGTGTGGTATGGACCTGGAACCATTTTTTTCGATGTAAATATTCCATTCTGATTTTGGGACTTCCCCCAATGCAGCAGGTTGAATACGGGATCGAACCAGTTTACAAGGCCTTGCATGACATTGACCTGTTGTATAGCTTTCTGTCATAATGTGTATCGCACGCTGTTGTCATATCTGTAATAATGTATATACCACATTGTAATACTTTTTCTGTCATATTATTTGCTGTATGTGTCAAACGGTCGAAGTGATGAAACTGTAAGATGGCTGTACATACAAAGATGGCGGAGATGGCAACTCAATGTAGCATATAGTATACAGTAACAAACATTGTTGTTCTCTGAAAATGTTCTGGAAATGGCTGCGAACATTAGACGGACATGGGTAATATTCCTAATATGACAGCACATTACATATGTTACTTTTGAAAGTTATTTGATTTGTGTTATCATCCATTTCACCTCTACACCACACTACAAGTATAGTGAATCACTCTTAAACCACATTATATCAGGCTGCATTTGCTGACTAACTGATCAGAAGATAAAAATTATAGTGAGTCACTACTCTATAAGGCACGTTATATCAGGCTGCATTTGTTGGGCTAGCTGATAAGCATCTACAATTATAAGCCACGTTATATCAGGCTGCATTTGCTGGACTAACTGATCATCAGCAGCTACAAGTATAATGAGTCACTATTATATAAGCCACGTTATATCGGGCTGCATTTGCTGGACTAACTGATCAACAGCTACAAGTATATTGAGTCACTACTCTATAAGTCACGTTATATCTGGGTTGCGTTTGCTGGCTAACTGGGGTCCGTTTCACTAAACTTCGTACGACTAAGATGTTCGTAAGTGCCAATTAAGGATCGTCAGTAAATGTCAATTGATTGATTTACATGTATTGAGCATAGGCTGCATATGCAGCATATGCTCAATAAATGTAAATCCAATAATTGTTTACAAGAAAACATTGTTAATGTGAAATGTACATACTATCATAATTTTACACTTACGAACATTTTTAGTCGTACGAAGTTTAGAAACGAGCCCCAGATAAGCAGCTACAATTAGACAACCCGATCAGTCTTTCCAGTCACTTAGGCCCCTATAAGTGATTTGAGAAACTTACAAAAACTTCCAAAAAATAAACACACGACACAGACAGACGGACAGACAAAAACTTTTAAAAAAATAAAATAAACGGACGTACGATCAGTAGTGAGGGTAATTGTATTACTGCGGAAGGATGCATCGTTACTAAGTAATGCCACAAATAAACGGACAGACAGACAGACGTAAGGATAGGGCGAAACATATAGTGCGAAATATGCACAGCCGATTTGACGGCGATGTTCTTCATGAAATACATGTGAAATACATGCCTTGACACTTGCGATAAGAATTCTTCGTACGACAGCCCAATTCCTATCGTAGACTAACGAGCATAGTTACGAACTTTGCAAAACAGTTCGCACGAAGTTGACGTTAGTGAAACGGTAAACTGCGTCTAAGAAGTTCGTACGATATTTTTTATCGTACGAAGCTTAGTGAAACGGGCCCAGCTCTGATTGTCCTCTATTCGAGAGGTTCTCCCGAACGTTCGGGATCTCACCTGTGCAGTCTGATCTGAGTCTACACTGATTGCAATAACATTAATAAGTGTGAAAATATGAATCTAGCAAATAATGCAGTCGTGGATCAGATTACGTAGATACAGAGGATGATCTGGATGAACACTCGTCAAAAACACTAGAATAATTCCTTTTCACAACAATTGCTGCTACATTCACCCCTGTTACAAGCATTCAGGCTCTACATTATACAATTTGGACCAGATTTCTATAAATAAATGCAAAGGGAGATAACTACATGTAGCTACAATCCCCCATTGCGCTACATGTATAACTTGGTGGTTATTGCACCATCATCTTCGGCGCACTTCGGGGCTTCTTCTGCCATCTTCGGCCTAAAGTTTCCTAAATATCACTCTTCGCTAAGGCCATATTAAGTACGTTGGCTCTCAGATTTCCCGTCAGTACATTTTATACAAGTATTCATAGTTTCTAGAAATGCCCAATTTACTGCAAATTCGCCACATGATCAACCAAAAACGCTACCCAAGCAAAACTATACGTTTTATTTCAATCATGCCTGATGAATAGCTGGTTATTTGTCACGTCTAAAGAGGTTATATTAACTGAATTGATCATAATTATATGTTCAATTTGCATACAAAATGCATCTGGCGACTTGAAAATGGCTGTCACTGCAAAAATCGGGCTTATCGTTTTTTGGCCAGTGTAGATCCAGATCAGTTTGTGCATCCGCACAGCCTGATCAGAATATGCACGGTTCGTCATTCCGTCAATGATATACCATTATTCTAACAAGCAGTATATATCGCTATCAGGCTGCATGAGTGTGCTATTTGATCTGCAGTTACACTGGTCACAAATCATATACGCCCCATTTCTCCTGTCACAGACACACATGTACATATGAGCTCCGACGGTAACTTAACAGTTGAATGCCGTGAAGGCAGGCATTCGTCCAGTATTGTTCGACTTTTAACTGTTTATATTGACACTGTCCTTACATTCATAATGGAAACGTACATGTATTGCGTTTATATCCCAGTACATTACATTTAGTGCGGGCGCCGCCAAGTCGATTTTTTAGTTTTTAGTCACGTTGCATCTTTCCGGTGACAACTTATAACTTGTTATAACTGGTATCAATCGACAGATTCACTTACATGTAGGTTTCGCTTAGGTTTCTGCTTGTCGTCGTGATGCATAAATTATATTTTTTTTAACATTTAACATAAATTTACGCGATGTTTTTTTTGTGGATTATTTGTTGAGGACAACTGTGATTGATGAAACAGTTTTACTATTATCACAAAAACATACACGTTAACTTGCAACTTGCAATCATTTATTTATGCGGACGCCTATTTGGAATAACATGGTGTAAGTTATGTTCATATTGTGACGCGCGTGACGTTACGTGTGACGTCACTACATTTGGTTGTTAACGTTCAATCCAAATGAAATGTACGACGTAAATGCATAATTATACTTATTGAAGTTGTTAATCGATTTCCCCACTTTCGGAAAGTGGTATATCAGAAAAATATCTAATTAGCCCCATGTGACATCGCGCGACGTTGTTGCTTCGCTAAAGTTTGATTGGCGTTATTAAAATACAGGACGTTCATCGTCGTTGTCAAAAACGTCACGCTATTGACCAGCAACGTTACTATTCCAGCAATTGCGACAAAATCACGTAAAACAAGCTTAAGATTATTCATAATTTTAACGCCATATTTGCTTATTTACATTTCTCCAAAATGTTGTTTATGTATCGTGCATGTAATTGCAAATAAATATTGCACTTCAAATTGATTGAAATTATTGTTAAATGGAATCCTATTTCTAGTCATAAATTGGCAAGGGCACGTGGCGTCACAGGGTCCGCGGACTGTGTATATTTTAGCTTTGTAGGGATGTAGCCGTTTGCAGCCATTTTCGTTTGTCGAATCGACGCGTTATCTAGAAAAAAATTAGAGCTTGAAAATATATGCTCCTGGTAACTTTGGAGATAATTTAAATTACCACCCGGTTGACTAGTGAAACAGGCGATTGAAAGCCACAATAAAGACCATATTTGTAAACGTAAAATGTTACAATAGTTGATTCACTGTGGTTGTCCAGTCTTACTTGTTGTCCCCACAGCTCTGATGGTAGAGGAGTCAGTAAATGCATTCGACCTGTGTTCCTTTTGTGCGAGTTCGAACCTCGCACAAATACTTTTATTATTCGTAACAGATGCAACGGTTTCTCACATTTTAGATGTCTTAGATATTAACACGTGTGAACTGAGTTTACTGTTTCATAGACCAGGATACACATCACGCAGTCAGATCAGGGTTTACGCTGTTCACAATTCATTTACTAAATAAATGTTATATATCTATACTATAAAAAAAACGTGCAAGACGACCAATACAATATACGGGAGAATACTCTTGGGGAGTAGTAGTAAGGGAGTCAAAATGATACCACCTACCGTGGTATCGTTTATAACCCTCTATAATACCCCCACCACCCCCGAAAATCAAAAAATTGGTTAACGAGGAAATTTGGGTCTCCCGACAGCAAATTTATGAATTTTTGGAGAAAATAATTTTGAGAAGAGGGAGTCCCAATTATATTGGTAATTGACTTTTGAAAAAAGTCGAAATCATTCATGCAAGTATTATCGTTTATATTCCTCATTTTTCTTCTCCGATATAGCTAATTTATTTCGCAGATCAGCAACTAATTCTACCAGCTCTATTCTACCACGTTCACCTTTAGCCCACTGACAGCGTAGTTGCTTATGTCTACAAAGAGTTTGGGCACTAACGAATTTACAAGGGCATCTAGGGCATTGAAATTGTGGGGGGACACAAGGAAACTTTCTACGTCTCGCTAGATGCCTTCGTAGATAGTCTTTACACGTAAACGTCTTACAACAAGTCTCACACTCCATTATATATGTATTTAAAATTTATCTGTTCAATTGGACGTCAAAAAAACATTATGTAAATTTTTGACGTCCAATTGAACAGATAAATTTTATAGGTTATACAAAGTATATATACAAAAGTATAATACAGAAATATGATAACGCCAGAAACTAGAGCAGAAATAGAAAGTTTGAGAAGAGAAGCCGAATCTCTAGGGATTACTTATAGTACACGGTTGAGAGTTAGGGGGTTGACAAAGCTGATAAATGCCACAAAGAATGAGGCGTTTATGAAGCGGTTTACCCGCGCCTATAAAAGAGGGGCATTTACAAACATCTCACTAGCGGATGAAGTTGGTAACAGAATTCAAAAAGAAAGTATTGCGGAGTTAAGGGCTAGTGTAATAATAAAACCTTCAAGCACCAATAATTTGTCCCTAAATTAGACACACAGGTGGCCCAATACAAAATAAAGATCTCTCGTTCGCGCGATAGTGGAAAAAGGTGAAGAAATATTGGGGTTCACGATGAAACATTGGAAAAGTTAGAAAATGGAAGACGGGTAGTTACATTATCCTTTCGTAAAAAACATTAACATTAACGAGTCTGAACGCATGTCCGAGAAACTCGCTCCGTATCTAACAACCAATTTTTATTTGAGATATTCATATTCTTACAAGCTAGAACATATGGAGGAAATTAAAAAATGGAAAACCTGTAACTATAATAATGCACAAAAATCTCGGTGGTAGCGAACCACTATCATCAATGAAAACCGTTAAAAAATGGCTGTCAGATAAGGAGCAAACACGAATAATGTCGATAAAATAGACAGACCGAATACAAAGTGGAAGTTTGTAAGATGGGTAGAGGTTTTCGTAAAGCTAATACAGGGTAGTAGGGGAAAAGATTTGGGACTACAATCCAAAGAAGCAGCAGGAGGAGAACTTCCAGAATGGCTGAAGAATAAAAAAGGTATGTATTCTTTAGATAAGTATAATGACGACCTTTGTTGTTCAGGTGTCTAGCTATGCATATGACAGATAAAAGACCCGACAGATGTACAGAAAAGGCGAAAGAACTTAGTAAGCAATATTTTGGTAGTAATGTGGTTTCACCAATTCCTTTTTCAGATCTGAAAAAGGTTGAAGAGTTTTTTAAAATCGGTATAGAAGTATATCAACCCACCCAATGTAACGTATGGTGGTTGAAAAAGGTACCAGCGCACTATAAGGCAATAGGTAATAAACCAATGACAATAGGACTGTTTAATAATCACGCATTTCTAATAAAAAACCTTAAAAACCTATCTAAAATTTACGCCTGCGATAATTGCAAGCAGAAATTCACGAAAGCGAGTAATATGAAGAGACACGGACCAAAATGTATGAAAGGTGAGACAAAAGTAGTATATGATGGTAATTATTTAGAGCGCCCGCGTTCGTCGTTCGAGAAAGCGTTCTACCCAAAAAGTTCTAACAGTTATGGGGCGATCGATTGGATGTACTCTGTGGAAAAGCGCGTGGGAATTCACATTCACCACGAACAGTGTGGACACGGGGGTGAAAGATGGATTTTAGGAGCTCCAGTAGATGGATACTGTCCAGAAACCAATACCGTATATCAATATCACGGCTGTTACTGGCACGGGTGTGAGATTCATGCAAAACATAGAAAAGAAGAACGCGCATCCACTATGAGAAGAGATACACTTATTAGAAGAAGCAAAGAATTCAACCTAGTAGTTATGTGGGAATCCGAATTTCAATGAACTGGTAAAGACATAAAGATCGGTTGCGACACTACTCTTTATCCATATCAGATTAGTATTACGATTTTGAGGCATATCTCAACCCAGAATTTGAAACTCTCGGTAATAATCTAGAGTACGAAGCCGAGCACGTTCCGGTAAGCGTTAGTATAGGAGATAATTTCTCAGGAACAGTAAACTCATATTTGTGATAAAGATCCCGCAAAACTTATAGAAAAATTCGTAGAAGATTTAAAAGTCAGGGGAAAAGCTATAAGAGAAGAAGTGTGGTCAAGATATGGGTTTAATACAGAACATTTACGTAAAAACCAAATCGCCAAGATCGAACAGTGGATAGAGCAAGTACCGGTTATAGGTTTTAACAGCAGTAAGTACGATATAAACTTAATAAAGAAATACCTAGTAGGCGAACTGGCATCAACAACAAAGAAAGTAATAGTCGGAAAACGTGCAAACGCAACAATATTTCTATTTACTCCAGAGTTTAGATTTCTTGATGTAATACTTTATCTAGGACCCGGTGTAAGTTACGATAGTTGGATAAAAGCCTACGAATGCAAAGGACAGAAATCTTTCTTTCCTTTTGAGTGGTTCGATCTCCAGACAAACTGGATTACCCAGGACTACCGGATATAGAGAATTGGTATTCCAAACTATCTGGGAAAATGTTAATAGATGAAACAGAATTAAGTAAATGTCGTAGAATTTTCGAAGAAAATAATATGAAAACTTTCAGAGATTGGTTGAAATATTATAACGATTTAGATGTAGCACCGTTCCTAGAAGCGGTGGAAAAAATGTGTGAATTTTATAAACACAGAGGTGTGGATATTTTCAAAGATGCGGTAACACTACCTGGAGTAGCTATACAATATTTATTGAGAGGAACCATTAAAGAACAAAATCTTCAAAGACCGATTATACCGGAGGATGCTCTATATGCACCAAAGAAAGAAACATACGAAATGATGAAGGACGCTCTAGTTGGCGGTCCATCAATAGTTATTTACACGATATGCAGAAGCTGGTGTTTCAAATATTAGATCTAATTCCACAGGAATTAAACAAACCGTGCAAGGCTGTTTTGGGGTACGACGCAAACGCGTTATATTTATCTACGTTAAATAAAGAGATGACGTGTGGGAGAGAAACTATACACCATATAGATACCCCACATAACCCTAAATTTATTAAAAATAAAAAGTTTTGTAAAAGAGTTTTATCCGGAGACTGGTTTGGGTTTGTGGAGGTGGATATAGAAGTTCCACACAACTTAAAAGATAAGTTTTCTGAAATGTCCCCAATATTTATAAACAGAGAAGTAGAGGTTGATGAAGTTCCCACACACATGTTAAAATATTTAAAAGATACTGGGCGAACAAGAGGAGATGGAAAAAAATTGGTGGGATCTATGACAGCCACTAAAGTATTGCTGTACGCGCCACTGTTGAAATGGTATTTAAAACACGGCCTAGAAATAACTGGAGTTCATCGTGTTATAGATTATATTAGCGGAAAACCATTCGAATGGTTCGCAAAAGAAGTTACAGCCGCAAGACGAACGGGTGATGTAGAACCAAATAAGAAACCAGTAGCCGACATAATGAAATTATTAGGAAACTCGTGTTGTGGAAAAATGATAGAGGCAACGGAGAGACATTTAAATACGACATATACACAAAACGAAACCTGTGTTGACAAAGCATTAAGATCCGCGTATTTTGATGATTTGGAAGAGATAGGAGATGCGTACGAAATATCTTCAAGAAAACCCAGGTGTGCGGTAAAGAGACCATTCCATTGTGGAATAGCGGTTTATCAACTAGCTAAATTGAGAATGTTGGAATTTTACTACGAATTTCTTGACAAATACGTAAAAAGAGAAGACTTTCAATTAATACAGATGGATACGGATAGTATGTATATAGGAGTTAGTGGAAAAACGATAGAGGAATTGATTAGACCTAACTTACTAGACGGGTTTGAAAAAGAAAAAAAGAAATGGTTGGCTTGGGATAAATGGACGAAGAGAGCCCGGACTTTTCAAAATGGAATTTAGCGGAGATATGGCGATAGCGTTATCTAGTAAGTGTTATTTTGTAGAAAAATTTAATTCTATTAATAAAAACTCTGCGAAAGGAATGTCCAAGAGAACTAACAATTTAAATTGGGATAGATATAAACGAGTATTAACCGAAACTACAGAAGATGGAAAACACATTATAGATGTAGCACAAAATAGGGGATTTAAAATGAAAGACGGTGTTATGAAAAACGTACTGTCAACAAAAATTAGGACTCTCGGCATACTACGATAAAAGACGTGTGTTACCAGACGGAATACATACAGAACCTCTCTAATGATTTATTTAATAATTTTGAAAAAAATTATGAAAATTAACAATCTAAAGACTCTGATGATCCGGGGGTAGCTGGGTGTCAGAAGGCACCGCGAGAAGTTCTTCGCGAACAAACCCTCGAGATGGCCCATCATCCAAATAGTAGAGCATGGGCTCATCGGGCTTGGTAATAGATCGATCTAGATGATATACATTGAGAGACCACACGGGATCAGTCGCGCGGCGGCTGCCACCTTCGAGCTCTCCCGGTTGATAGAGGTACCGGACATCAATATCTGATGGAAGCCGTTGCTCCTCTAAACCAACGGGTCGCCCGCGCGAGACGGCAGAGGGCTCACTCGTCACCCTTTTAAACTTGATGGCATCTACGGGCTTCTTACCTATCAATCTGGTCACCTCTCCGTTCAGTGCGGAGACCACGGCGGGCAGTCTGGCCACCCACTCGGTCGATCGCGAATGAGGGTCTACAAGTTCTTTAGCGTATTGGTGTCCGAACAGTCTCTCAGCCAGGGTTCGATTGAAGCGTTCCACGATCCCCTGGTCCCGGTGGATGTTGACGCGGCCGCTTCTGATAGAAACTTCGTGCTTAGACAATAGATGAGAGACCGCGCCCATGAACTCGCGGCCGGGATCGACCTGGAGAAGATTCGGCCATTTGAGAGGACTCCTCTTATATATTCGGGAGAGAGCCTCGAGGCACCTCCTTAGACTCTTTAGTGGCCAACGGCTCAGCCCCCTTATAACGACTCGCTACGTCAACGACTGTCAGCGCGTACTTGTACGTCTTACGACCGACGCGATCGTGAGGGAGAAACAGGAGATCCGCTTGGTGAACTTGGTTCGGTACCGGCACGTCGAATTTCGGGCGCGGGATATTGTGAGGCGCGGGTAAATAGATCTGCCAGATGGCCTGCTTCTTGAGCCATTCCTTGACAGCGTTTTCTGAAATTTTGGTCGCCGCCGCGAGGTTCTTGATGGCAGCGAGTCCCTTCCAGTAGCCGCGGGGGCTATAGTACGTGTTCGCTAGCTTGCGCGTTAGGCGAACCGATAGTTTGGTATTAAGTTTGCGCGTGTTCATCGTATGCGATGTATTCTAATATATCTGACAATCTCCAACATGCCCTCGCCAGATCGTCCGGTAACTGCGTCGATAATAATAAACCTTTGTTGGAAGTACAATCGCGATTGGGGGTTAAGTTCTGAAGGAAATTGGGAAAATCTAATCCCCCAGGATTGGTGGAGGAATATAACATCGCTTTGTGAAAAGGGTGGCCGCTTTTTCGTCCTCCCGCCACGTCTCGAGAGAATCTCGGGCCAGACGAATCATACCCTTTGCACCAGCTATGCGGTGTTTAAGGGCAGTGTAGCCTACATCAATCATAGCAAAATAAAGTTCGTCAACTGACATCGTTCTATATATATATATATTTATAATTAATTTAAAATAATTAATTTAAAATCTCGATTGAATATAGTAGCCGACGAGACCCACCACACCCATTCCCACGACGATGAACGCGATCTCGCGGTCTTTTTGGGCCTCTGACGGTACATAGAAATCTGAAAGTTGGGGCTCGCGATCCAGCGGCGCGAGACTTTTCTGCGGATATGCCAGCGCGTACTCGCGGTTGGCTTCTTCAACGTTCTGAAAAGTTTGTGCGGCGTGATTTTCGCGGCGAAGCTCTTCATGACCCAGTCAAGATGGGCGGTTCGTTTTTCCGACCACGCTTCCTTTGTGTTATTGAAATTGTTCTACAGCTAAATCGTGACGCGTACTCTCCTCATCCACGTTCGAGTTTGTAGTTTAGATAATAGAAAGTTGCTGCCGGTGAACGCAAAATGCGTTTAAGAGCGCACCACCTACCATTATTGCGATTGAAGCCATTTATTTCCTATATTAACTGGTAGAATTCCAGCTTTAACTAGATAATCTCGGGTCCAAACTGCGGCCGCTACATCTAAGGTCGCGAGCCCTACGTCTCTCACAGTAAAGTCCAATTTGGGAGCGGATCCTCCTAGGGCCATCTTTGATAGTCGAGCATACCCGATACTGAAACCCGATATCACCACGGCGTGATAAAGCGCATTCACTAACATTTTACCGTCTTGTTCAGCCATTATTGCATATAAAAGGGGTCGCGATCAATGTTTAATGGGGCGCATCAATCGCGATTGGTGTTTCGTAACTTTCTTCTGAACACTGGCTGGTTGTTTTTTCGATAATGTGGGGTATTTCCACACGCACAGGGCACCAACAACTGCCAGACCACCACCAACAACCCAACTCCAATTCACGAATTTGGGTGACAAATTCAAAGAATTTGGGTGTGCTTCCAATTCGTGAATTGGGGTTGTACTCAACTCTGTCTTCAGATGTTTTGCTGTCTCCGTCCCCGATTGCAACCCCAATCTCGATTGGAGTTTAGCCTCTCGAAGCTCGGCGAGTATTTTATCTTGTTTAACTTTTCGGGTGGCAGCCGCCGCCCGCCCAGCTGCCTGTCTTTTGGGATTTTTTATATGCGGTATGTCATCCAGTGGCGGAGTAACACTCGGGTTCGATTGGGTTGGAGCAATCGGGTTCAACTCCGTCACTCTCGCGGGTGTGTCTTGTGTCATCATTTTCAGGGCTTATAGTTCGTGGGCATATATGTCCAAATTGACAGTGTTTACCCGTGGTCAACGCGGTTGTCAGCGGAGCTAAGTACATTCCAAACTTGTGATAAATTGAGCAGCAGGCTGTTCTAAGAGTGTGACCTATAAAAGGGTCAGTCTCTAGATCGTCAATCAATCCCGCGGTGTTTGGTATAGGGAGAAGTATACTAACGGCGGTTGCGTACAAATGAATAGCCGCCGATCCGAGAGTTTTTGTCATCTCCGCACCTAACCTAGATTCGTATCGCGCATACATTTTATCGATCTCCGCATCTGACATCTTATCCACCTGAAAAACGATGAGAGACGCCTACCGAGATAATGCTCCGATTGTCCACCAGCAACCAGCGCAGCTAGCCGCTCTCGTCGCGCCGCATTTTCATTTTCATTCGGAGTCGTTGCACTCAACCCAATACCAACCGCCGTTGGAGTTGATTCCGATTGCTCTGTCGGATCATTATCTATGTTGGCAGTCGGAGTTGAGGTTTCTTATATTAGCTGATCGAGAAGTTCGTCGCAGTTCATTTTTCTTAAAATTAATTTAACTATTCTAACAAGTCTCATCACTTTAACATATTGCAAAGCGCACCACCCGATACTTATGATCACCATTATGCTCGCAACAAAGCTCGCAGCGGAGCACCAAATTGTTAACATTGTTAACCATTGTTCAGCATTTGTTCAACATTTGTTAAGCATTTGGCTTTCAGCATTGTTTCAGCACTTGTTCAGCAATTGCTAAGCATTGTTCAGCATTGTTCAGCATTTGTTCAGTAATTGCTAATTAATTATAAATTAATTGATAACTTCGTAAGTAGTTGGTTGATCAGTCTTTAGCAAAAGCTTGGCGTGCTTAGTTTCCGAAAGCATCTGTCGAACCTCCAGGCACTCCTCGCGCGTTGGGATAACGTCATTCTCTCGAAGACAGTCATCGAATGAGTCTCGGTCCTTGCAGTGAAAGAGGGCGACCCATTTCGTTTGCTCGCGAGATCCTTGAGGACGGCGTTGTACTTTTGAGTGGATATCCATACGCTTTGCCTAGCATGGCGGCCAGAAAATGCGAGCTCGGAGAGCATGTCCTTCTTTTTGGTCATCGCCGCCTTGGCCGAGCAATCGTCAATCATGTATAGGGTGGGCTCACCCTGGAATTTTTGGTATAAACCACGCAACCAATCGTGAAGCCTATCACCGGGGTCAATAACGTATACCTCAGGGTCGGTCCATATCCACGTTCGCCGCTGATAAGTATCGTTGTGCCGCACAGTGGGACACAGGATCACAATGTGACGAAAGGCATCGCGGTAGGACTCCTCGAGCAAGTCGAGGATGAAAACCGTTTTTCCACATCCTGTCTGCCCACATATTATGGCAGAGTGGGCATCTCCAATCGTGAATTGGTATTGATTGCTAATTTTCTTAATTAATTCTTTAGAATTATCAAATTTATTAATTAATAAATCGTTAGAATGATTGCTAATTTTCTTAATTAATTCTTTAGAATTATCAAATTTATTAATTAATAAATCGTTAGATGATTTTTTTATTAAATCAATAGAGTGCTGAGGACGTATCGGCCATCTTCGATGTTGAGTTGTGCGTCTGTAATTATATATAAGTACACGTTCAATGGCCCGGCTCCGTCCGCCTCTTTGGTTATCTGGATCGTCACACCCTCGCTAGCGTTCTCAACTTGGCGTCCGCTGCCGTGTATTTGGTCGTCGTCGCTGGCTCGCATGTCTAGCCATAACGCGTATTTGGTATTCAGGAACTCCGCGAGGGAGACGGCCGAGTGATGCAGGTCTTTGGCAACCGCTGCAACCTCCGGAGAGCGCTTAGAGCCGGCAGCAAACTGCTTTCTTACTTCGTCCCACTGCTGGTGCGCGCGAAGACCCGCGCTGTAGAGTTGATTGGGAACTCCCTCGATCGTCACCTCTACCTTCGTGATTTTGGGGTGGGGTTATAGAATCTGTCGGGTTTTTCTAACATCGAGCGCTACCCGAGCCTCCTCGAACAGCATCAGTACCTTTCATCGAGGCGGGCGGGTACGTTGACGTTAATATTCCACAATGTGTCGCCTTTGTCTTTCGTCATCTTACGATGGCGAAGAACTCGGTCGTAAAGTAGTATGGCAACGCGCCCGGCGTACTGGGTTCTGATCAATCGCGCGAGTTCGGGTATCGTGACCATGTCGTACTCCAGCGAAACATTATCGATCGTATACGTCGATAACATGTCGCTGGCTATGATAACTCGGCCGTAGTCGTTGAACGTTAGTTCGTATTCGAGGCGGTCAGCCAAAGCGCTCTGATAGTAGGGCATGTGACTCTCCAGCAACTCAAAGTCGAGCGGGATGTAGAAGCGGTTGCCGTAAGCGCCCGCGACCGCATTGTCACTCGCGTTGTTATCTACCTTGTTACCAGCCCCGATTCTAAGTTTGGTTACGTTCTTATTTTTGCTGGTGTCAATACCCTGATAGACGGCGTTTTCGCGCTCTTGCGCCGTCTTCCATAGGTCCTGATAACAATGGTAGACGTCGCTGTCGTCGATCGACATCACCTCATTACCTCATCTTTATCATGGTCTTCTTGACTATGGCGCGACCAAGGTTCTGAACGACGGTTCGGTCCGCGTCCGTCGACGTCAGCGAAATAGTGAAAGCGAGGCGAACAGTACCCGGCACAATGACGTCGTTAGCTCCGAGGTTGGGGAAGCGGACCAAGAGCTGCTGGTTCTGGTCGATCGTCGATGGGTTGTTCGTAATAACGACACTCTGTCTCACGCCTTTTGCCCCGAGGGGCTCACGCAGTCTGCGGTATGGATTGAGTTTGCGACCGTATTGACTCGAAGACATAATTTAGTGAAACTATATTAAACCCTTATGGTTTTGTCTTTAATACATAATTAATTTTAAGAAATTAATATGGCTGATTGCGATATTGACATGGATGAAATCGGCAGAGACGATTACGTCGATGCGGATGCGGATGATTATGACATAGATGATTATAATGACGAAACGCCCTTGATACAGCCTCCAGTTCCAATCCAATCGGGGGAATTAGGTGGCGCTACCAGCAGCGTTGGTCAAAGTCGGGAATTACTCGAGGGAGCTGTAGACGACTACTACAACAGTTTGGCAGTAAAAAGGTGTGGTCCCATCTGTCGGTCGCGACTACTCCAAGTTCGAATTGGATCTGAACGGTAGAATGCGACTAAAAGCATCAAATGTCCGATCGTCAACACGATGACCGGTAAACCCCTAGCGATGAGCACCATTGCCGGATACCGGGGCGGTGGCCAACTCATAAGGAGCGAACTAGGATTTCCAGATTGGACGCGTGGTAAAACAATTATGCCGACCCGCGCTGTAGAGGCCCTACAGTCTACCGACGAAAACGATGGCGGAAAACGGCCGCCGATATAGAACTGTTGAGCTCAGCGAACTCCCTCGAGTAGCCACCGACGCTATTAACACGATGGAGACCACGTTCAGCGAAATCGACCTGTCTAACGATGACCCATCGTTACCTCTTCTCGAACTCCGGGGCCTCGATAAGGTTATGCAAACGGTCCGGGGCGAACTGGTCCGTAACCTCGCCAAACTCTCGTCGCTGGATTAACATATCGCGCTAGAAGAAAGAAAACTGGAGGAAGCCGGTGTCGATATAGAATCTACCGAGCGGATCACCGAACGCCTACAGTCGTTGCGTGATGAAAGAGCAGCTCGCTTGGAGGCCGCCTCGACTAACCGTGAGGCTCTCCGCATCCAAATAAGTCGGATCCGCGAAACAATCTCGAGGGTCCTGAACGAGGAGACGACACTCGGTGAGCGTCTTCGCACTCTGTTCAGAGAACAGGGCATCACGATAGCAAGCATCCTCGTTGCTATCAGCATGACTATATCGACCATAGTTCTAGCTTTCACTGGTGGAGCGGCGCCACCACCCGCGCCAGCACCAGCACCCGCACCAGCACCAGCGCCATCAGGCGGAGCCAAGGAGTGGGTAAAAAAACAACTAAAAGCCCTCGCCAGTCTCCTGGCTAAATTAGCCGAAAAGGCGGCTGCCGCACTACCTGGACTGATCGGAAGTATCGTTTCTTACTTGCTATCTATATTATCAAAAACGGCCGGATGGCTAGCCAAAAATACTTGGGCTTTAATCGTGGCAATCGCCGGTCTCCTACTATTCTTCGCCAGAGAGTTCCTAAAACCAAAGCGCAAATAATCCGATCGCCACGAGGGCGACGACGAGCCCTAATTTCTCCTCCTCGTGTGTTGTGCTTCCAATTTCACCCAATCTGTGATTGATTGGTGTTTCTCCAATCGCGATTGGTCTGTTGATGGAACTCGATGGTGCATCCAATTTACGAATTGGGGGTACTGGGTTCGATTGTGTTGAGGGAGGTGTATCCATTTTGTGTTTTGGGCGTTTTATGAAATCGTTTCCCTCAACACTGTTGAACCCGATCGTGTTGGGGGTGCGCTTGATGATATCCGTGTTCACGTTACCGTTGTGACCGATTTTTTGATTGGCGGTGGCGATTACGATCTGATTGATTATAACCATCAACCGGGTCGTCTCGTAGTATCATATTGCTCGGCGCCATATAAAGACCTATTCCAAATACATAGTCCACTGGGGTGCTGGCAGTCTGCAAAAAGTCTTGATAATTCTTGATCGCCTTCTCCAGGTCCACCTTAGCTGAGATGGCGTCCTCTACAAGTGCCAAGAATTGTTTTTGTGCATCAAACGCCGTTCCCGTGCACAGTATAGAACTGCGAGTTTGCTTCTGTGCGCCGAGGATGGCCCAGACGTACGTGCGAATAGATTCGTTGACGCGAGTAACCCCGGCCTGCGTGAACCCTAGACCCTTATCTAACATAAATGTGGTCCACGCGTTCTGAACCTCAGCAGCCTGCTGTATGTAATCGACGTGAGCCAGTTTCGGAGGTAACATTTTACAGAAACACGCCACAGTGCCGACCTCCAGACACTTCTGGCCCGAAAGTCATAGTCGCGGGGTCAAAATTCCCGGCCGTTCCGACTGATGATGTGGTCACCGGAGTAATCGTGTCTAAATCAGTCTGCGTCCAATTCCCGGACTGGCCCCGAATGAGAACGTCCCCGAGGCCGGTGGTGGTAGGAATGCTTTCTGCCTCCAGTCCGCGTCTTTTGAAACGTTAAATTCGTTACACAATCTTTCAAACGCCATAGGGTCGTATGCGTTGGAAATGGGATCCCAGGCGTCGTCTTGAGGTAGAGAAATACCTAGTTCTTTGAGAATCCTCCTAATAGTATAATACGTGTGAAAGTTGTAGACACTTCGGAGCATGACATTCTTGGATGTCAGATGGTCTTTATGTGAAACTCCACACCCGGATGTTGCGCACCATACAGCAAAATTTAGCTGGTTCTGCCAAAACTGCATCGGTGTGGCTTTCCACCCGTTTACCGACTCCATCGTAGTAATCTTGGGCAGCCTATATTTCTCAAACGTGTTAGGGAAATTGGTGGCAAAGCCACTGTCCGGTCTAACCGTTACGGTTGGGTGTACAAGGTTAACAACGTCTTTTTGCGTGTATTTACCTCCGACCGCGTACTTTGCATTAGAATTAAAGCTAAATGCTTTTGTATCCATTGAAAGATATTATTATGTTTGCTACTATCACTAATGTTCAAAAAGGGAGTTTGTGAACTTCAAAAATTAATAGACAACTGCTGCGGACAACGCCGGGTAGGCCTTAGATCAATCACCTTCACGGTTGGATGGCAGAATGTGGGGAAGAGCGAAGGGTTTTACTATGTGAAGGATGGACAACAATTAGGTGTAAAGCTGCCTCACGGACTGTGGGAATAAGACAGCTCAAAGATTTTGTCAACTCAGAGCTTGACGGTATAATCAACCTCACAGTATCGAATGCTACCGGGCTCGCAACAATGACCATCATCAGTGATAATAAGGTAGTGGTCTCCCCGGGGTTGGGTATTCAACTCGGTTTTAGAGAGACATACTCCTCAAACAAAGGAGTGTTTACCCCGGGTGAGTACGTCGGTGATAATCCAGTGAACTTCGCCGTCACGAAAACTCTCGGGGTGCACCTGGATCGGGTGAACACATCGTACAACACGGTAGACGGCACTCCCAGCATATTACTGAAAACCGTGCCCGCCAGCGACTGTTTCTATGGTGAGACTGTGACCTTAGACTTCCCACACCCCGAGATGAAAGTTTTGGAATCGGGACACATCCACGAGTTGAAGATTTCTATTCTCGATGATAAAGGGCGAGAGTTGAAGAACGATTACCCGATTTCGGTAGTCCTAGAAATTTCAAATTAATTAATTTTAAGAAAATTATTTAGAATTAAACGCATGTTCTGTATATTTATTATCAACATTATTGAAAATGAGTATATACGGACCAGGTAGTTTCTTCCGATTGGGTGACAAATTCAAATAATTTGGAACGGCAGAAGGGGGATTCATCCCGACAGAGGCGACTTTTTAACTACCCAAAAAACAAAGGCCTTGATCAATAGAACTATATCGAGGGCCACGGACGAGATTCACAAAAGTCTACTATCACAACTTAGAGAATATGCCCTGGCTGTGAATACACAAAGTCGTGAAGAAACGCATACGGAACTAAACGAACTAGGTAAAAAAATAACCAAATTTAGAAAAGAGGCCCGGTTGGGGATTGATAAAGCCCGAGAAGACCGCCAGGTTGACATTACGGCGGTTTATGATGCGTTGCGCTTAGAAGACTCTCTCAGCAAAGAAGCTACACTTGCTGAATTAGACGGGAAAATAATCGATTTTCGAAAAGAGGCCACGTCGGGTATTGAGAAAGCACGAGAAGACCACCAGGCGGACCTTACGAAGGCTTATGAGGTGTTGCGCTCAGAAGACTCTCTCATCAGAGAAGCGGCATCTTACTGAACTAGATAAAAAAATAACCAAATTTCGAAAAGAGACCCGGTCGGGTATTGATAAAGTCCGAGAAGACCACCAGTCGAACCTTGAGGAGGCCATTGCGAGGGCTTATGATGCGTTGCGCTTAGAGAACTCTCATAGTAAAGAAGCGACACTTACCGAACTAGACGGTAAAATAGCCGAATTTCTGAAAGAGACCAGGTCGGGGGTTGAGGGGGTCCGAGAAGACCACAAAGAGGCCATTGCGGAGGCTTATGGGGCGTTACGCTCAGAGGACTCTCTCAACAGAGAAGCGGCACTTACTGACATATACGAAAAAATAACCGAATTTAAAAAAGAGACCCGGTTTGATCTTGATGGAGTCCGAACGGGTATTGAGAAAGCCCGAGAAGACCACCAGGCGGATATTACGGAAGCTTATAGGGTGTTGCTCTTAGAGGACTCTATCAACAGAGAAGCGACACTTACCGAACTAGATGGAAAATAACCGAATTTCAAAAAGAGGCCGGTCGGGGGTTGAGAAAGCCCGAGAAGACCACAAGGTAGCCATTGCGAAGGTTTATGAGGTGTTGCGCTCAGAGGACTCTCTCATCAGAGAGGCGGCGGTTGCTGACCTAGATGGAAAAATAACCGAATTTCAAAAAGAGGCCCGGTCGGGTATTGATAAAGCCTTAGAAGGCCACCAGGCGACCATTACGGAGGCTTATGATGCGTTGCGCTTAGAGGACTCTCTCAGCAGAGAAGCGGCACTTACCGAACTAGATGGAAAAATAACCGAAGTTTCTGATAAACTGAAACATGATCGTATAGCCGCGACCAAAGCTCTTGAGGAGGCCTCTTATGAGATTCGTACTGAGGCATATAACGCAAACAGGGCGCTTGCCGGAATAGTGAAAACAATGAAAACACCAAAACGTGTCATAACAGTTTGGGCTGAGAAGCGGGGCCCATTGGTTGAGGGCACTATGAATATTCGTTCGGTGCCAAAGCGAGTAATAAATATGGGGGATACACTATGACAGCTGCAGGTGAAAGTTATCCAAATGGCGGTCTGCTCGGTTAATGCTAATGGTAAACCTGTGGGCGCGGTCGCGATAAATATTGTAGTAGATGGGGAAGAACGGGGGGTTGGAGTCACTAAAATCTCTGGAGATAGTTCGACGATTGTTTCGTTCGCCGGTAATGATCGAATTAGACTTTCCCAAGGTAGTGTTATTAACTTTGTTACGAAAATCGGTGACTCAGAGAGTTCTTTTCCACTATTGTCTCATTGTTAATTGAACTTATTGTGTAAATACTAATATATTGAAATAAATTTGTAAAATTTAAATATGAACGAATCAACGCTTCCAATGTCAATACCACTCCATCAACACTGTGTACAATTAACGAAAGAAGTTCAGATTTTAGGTTGAATAATATCGTCGCTATGCAGGATATTTTAGTTAGAGAATATACAAATAGAAAAAGAAACGCTAAAAAATATAGGCGCGCGGTGAACATGGCTGAAGTATCTAGCACGGCTCTGGCGAGTGTTTCTGTGTTGTGTGGGGCGGGGACAGCTGCAACTATATCCACCATTATAACGGTTCCCGTAGCGGGGATTTTATGTGCGGTGTCGGCCGTTTCTGGGTTGTTGTGTATGGTAATTAGGGCGTCGGGTGGAAAACTCGAGAAAAAATGTAGAAAACATGATAGAATATCCGTTCTCGCCAGGTCTAAGAAAAATAGCATCGACGTTATGGTGTCCAAAGCGTTGGCCGATAAGAAAATATCAAATTTAGAGTTTGAATCCGTGGTGGAAGAAATGCGGAGATATGAAAAATTAAAAAATGATATAAGAATCAAGGCACGCGCCACCATGCCCAAGATTGAGTGTACTGATTGGGATAAATTTAGGGAAAAACTTGGAGATAAAGTCGAAAGAAATGTTACAGCACCATTGTGATTTTTTATAAAAATAATTAATTTTCTTATATTGGTGCAGTAAACAAATTTACATACCTATGCAACATGTGTTTTTCACTGAGAATTACGCCGTAATCGCATAACAAATTCAGTCTAGGATTACACTGTACACACCGTCTGTATAATTGATACACTCGGCTCTGTTTACCTCGGCTATCAATTTACGCATGGTTCATAACCGTGTAATTGAAACATTGTCGTAAATCGATAATTGTACAACACTAGGTAGTGTTTATCATAACAGCCTTCGTGGTCGTGTGGTTAAGGCGATAATCTATAGAGACGAGGGTCGTGGGTTCGCGCCGCGGTTGGAGCTAAACATTTTTATTTATTTATTTCTATCCCTACAAATGTGGTCGCTATGGTAAACAACTGCATGACAACGGCGTTCGTGTCGACCGCTGTTGTCATGGTAAACAACTGCATGACAACGGCGTTCGGACTCCGACCGCTCGAGGTTGATGAAAAATAATTTCAGATAGCCGTTTACATACCTTCGATAAGAAAAAATACACTCGGCTATAATTAATTAGTAGTTTTTTTTTCAATAATAATTTTTCAATATCTTTATAAGCGATATCGTAAAAATGTACATTCGTAAACGAATCGTTGGGTTTTAATAGTTTTATATAATACGCCTTAGTTTCATATCCGATACGCATTATCTGTCTTAATGTTCGTATTTGCCTCTTGTATAGTTGACATAATTGCCGGTATAATATTGGAAATGTAACGTTTTTATCGGAGCGTAATAAATTACGCTGGTATTTCATGTATTCGATATCGCCTAGTGTTCTCATTTTATAGAATTTATATACAGGATTATAACCCCCGTATTCTTCGTAAACTTCTTCAACACAGTCATTAAAAATTTGCAATTCAAATTGTATTGTATTATCCATTTTCTCTAATAATAGTGGTACTCGTTTTTTCTGTTCAATTTGGACGTGAAAAACATGATGTATTTATGACACCAATATATACTTTCAAAAGTCAATTACCAATATAATTGGGACTCCCTCTTCTCAAAATTATTTTCTCCAAAAATTCATAAATTTGCTGTCGGGAGACCCAATTTTCCTCGTTAACCAATTTTTTGATTTTCGGGGGTGGTGGGGGTATTATAGAGGGTTATAAACGATACCACGGTAGGTGGTATCATTTTGACTCCCTTACTACTACTTGGGGGCGTAAATATATATCACATACTCCAGGGTTCTTGGCCTCCTTTATTCCCGGCCCCTGGAAATGTGTGGCTGGCTAAACACACCCACACGTCGTATGTCCGCCACGGGAAGATACTGGTTGCGCGTATACATTTGGTCCATCCAGACATATGGATGTAACTAAGACGATTCAAACGGCATTATGCACTATATAATAATATCAGTTTTTGATCAAATGTAGAACAAAATGTTTATATAAGGTACATTAAATAATGTTAACAAAATAAATGTATTAACCTTGGCAAATATCTGGGACTATGAAGTGAGGAACAACGTTGAATTAAAAAAAACGATAACACAGCGGTGGTGTCGAACCCACAACCCTCAACGAAAACTGTAACCACTACGCTACATGCATAAGAGACGAAATGTAGGTCTTGACCACAGGTCGATATGGGTGCACGTATGTATAACAAATTATTGTATGTTCTTAAATTAGATAATGAAATCACAGGTGCATTGTTATCAATTAATAGTGACATTTCCCATGGAGTGCTTGACGTTGTTGGTGTGATACAGGTATAATCTGAGTGCTCACTATTTTATTTTTAGCAAATACGTACATGTAGCAACAAACGCGACAAATTGCAAATGAAGCCTATGTTCAATAAATGCAAAGCCATCAATTGAAATTTCCAGACGATACTAAATTTGCACTTACGAACATTTTAGTTGTACGAAGTTTAGTGAAACGGGCCCCTGAACGGTGTTTGAATACATTTCGGGCCAACACTGGTCACATCCATGCTACACCGCCATGCTCATGTCAGTTTTTCATTTTTAACACACCTACATGTACTTTACCCATGATGGTTCAATATGGAATTTCCTGTGACCTTTGCCCTCGCCACTTTATCGGAAATCAACAGTACGTGTACATGTACATGTATTAACGTAACTAAGTAATGTTTTGAAATTCGTTTCATTGTGTTGTTCGCTTTCGAAATTTCGAATATACAATGTACCCTGATGTTGCTTCTAGCGACCAATGAAAATGCTCCCTAGAATCGTGTGTACCATGCGAATTATGCATTATTATATCGTACATGACCCACACCACATGTTGCTTCTGCTCAGCGACCATAACTACTGTTAGCTTGACCCGCGCGGAAATATCGGCGCTACATGTACAGGGTCAACAATGGTACAGTAGAACCTCTCTAAACAGACACCCTGCGGACCCCATTGTGTTTGATTTGGATGGAAATCACTGTGATTTATGCTATTGTCGTGTCTGGTCATGATTGAAAGTGACAAAAAAAGTATGGGGTGCTTCATTAGAATGGAACGTCTCTAAACCGGACACCATGGGGATTGCCCTGGCTACTGCCCTGGGGATACCCTGGGAACTGCCATGGGGATACACTGGAGACTGCCTGGATATTGCCTTGGGTACTGCCCTGGGGACTGCCCTGGAGACTGCCATGGAGACACCCTCGGGACTGACCTGGGGATTGCCCTGGGGATTGCCCTGTGGATACCCTGAGGAGATATTGGGGATACCCTGGGGATACCATGGGGACTGCCCTGGTGATACCATGCGGACTGCCATGGGGACTCCCTGGGGACTACGATGGGGACTTACTTGGGGCCTGCCCTGTAGATTGCCATTGGGACTGCCCTGGTGATACCCTGGGGATTGCCCTGGGGACTACCCTGTTGACTACCCTTGGGACTGCCCTGGTGATACCCTGGGGACTGCCCTGGGGATTGCCCTGGGGACTACCCTGTTGACTACCCTGGGGACTGCCCTGTGGATTGCCTTGGGGATACCCTGGGAACTACCCTGTGGACTGCCCTGGGGACTGCCCTGGGACTGCACTGGGACTGCCCTGGCGACTACCCTGATGACATCCTGAGGACTGCCCTGGGGATTACCCACGGTGTCCGATGTTGAGAGGTTCCGCTGTAATAGGACTATAAGGAAAATATATTTAATCTGTATTTGTATATAAACCTTATAAGCTAGATATAATCTGAACCGAATCTTCCCGGGATTTATTTGGGTTATTAAATATATATAATCCGAAAATTATCGTCTATACCGTTTTGTTTGCTTTTATTGTTAAAACCATTTTTCTACGGGACATTACATCGGCGTAGCACGGATTACAATCGAAGAGATTAAAAGTGAAAAATAAATGGAAAGTGTGCAATAAATGCTAACATTAGATAAGAGAGTAATAACAATGTAATTTTTAGATAAACTTTCGTAGTCTGAAATGAATTATTTTTTTCGTGATCATGTCAATAGTACGGATGATTTATTAGGAGGGAATATTTGCCTCAGAATTTATATTTTTTAATAATCATAATAATTCTTCATATGTTCAAGTAAAAAAAAAAGATTGACATGCTTCAGATAGTGTTAACCTTACAATGCTGAATTATATTTTGTCGTCTGCTGATTATTTTATATTGCCATATTTCTCAACAAAAACATGGTTTAGCATCACTTTAGAATCATTTCCAATGGAAATGATTCTAAAGTGATGTCTAACCATGTTTTATTTTAGAAAGAAGGCAAAACATGAAACAGCAACAGACGACAAGTTTCGTTCCCAGCATTCTTAGGCATTCCCTGCATTTACTTCTGTAGTGTACCAAGAAGCACTATTTGTGCAACATAACGCCTTTTCATTTTGATATCATGATGATATACAACATATTGAATTGAGTTTCCTTTCTAGACAGTAGGTGATTAATTAATTTAAAAGATATTAGATATGAAGTAACCATCGATTGTCCACAACCTAGCGTTCGTAGCGCTAGTTATTGTTCAGTATCATGTCGCTTTACCACTATTAGGCACGGGGGGGGGTCTGGAGGTGGGGACGTCAGCCACGGAGTTTACATAGATCACAGTTTACCACCAGTTGGTGTCTGAATTTAAATGCCGTAAAACACAGGAAAGTGGGGTACAACGGTAACTCTTGCAATTACTCCCGTACCGTCCGTACATGTAGCTAGCTACGGACGGTACGGGAGTAGATTGCAAGAGTTACCTTCACAACTAGACAACCCACCACTACCCAAATGTTGGATCCACCCCTGGGCACGATTTGTTTCTGCAACACGTTACAATATACAATTAAATTAGTTTTACTACTTTCTTTCAGTATTCTCTCTGGCTATCTGAGAAGCAGTACCTTTAAGTGGCACATGTAGTAGTATGGTTCACCCAGTAACTCGACCTTTTACAGTGCACCCTCTCCAACCCATGCTGTAATTCGTGATCGTATGTGCTTTGCAATCATGAACTTACATGGTCACCACGAATATCAAATGAAGTCCGTCAAATTTAAACGCATAATTTATGTCGATATGACTGGAGACATGGGACTTATGAGTTGTGCGACCAGTGTAGATCCAGTACAATCTGATCAGGATCTGTACTGTTCGCCATTCCACCAATGAAACACCCGCCATGCCTGTAACAAGCGTTATAGATCATTACCCGGTTACAAGAGTGTGATATTTGATCAGAAGCTACACTGGTTACAGATCCCACAAGCCCCATTTCTCCAGTCACAGCCAGATGTGAGTTTCCATGTGTCCGGTCGAGAGTGTGACCACAGCAACAGCCCACAACGTCGCAGACCCGTAACCCAGTACAATATGTGTCTTCAAATATTAAAGCCATTCAAGAAGTAGAGCCGTATTTCATTTATTGTAGAACATTGACACAATATTACATGCATAAATAGTTTTGTGTTTATATATGACTACACTGCCGCCTGCACTAATCTTGCCAATACAATCATTATTTTCCTCTTTTCCAAATACATGTGTACTTCAATATTGTGTTTTAAGTCAAGCAGCTTGATTGGCCGAGCATGAGCTGTGCTACAAGGCTCAACCAATCACACTGCTTGATTGTGAGTTGAGATTGCCAATGTTCAGAAACGTTTGAAATGAATGCAGCGATTGTGTGCATGTATCACCCGCGTTTTACATGTGCATACATAGTAAATAAAAACAACATGTGTGTCTTCCATTCCATAATATCCCACTTCTTCCATCGACCCCTTTATGTATGGATATGACATGAGAAATGGGGCTTATGGTTTTGCGACCAGTGTACATCTAAATCAGCCTGTGCATCCGTACAGTCTGATCAGGAACTACACGGTTCGCTAGTCCATCAATGAAACACCCGTCATGTTTCTAACAAGGACTATATATCGTTGTCATGCTATTGAAGCGTGCTATTTGAGCAGGAGCTACACTGATCACAAATCCCATAAGCCCCATTTCTCCAGTGACAGCCACATATATAATTCCTAATGAGGGATCGTAGCTAGTTATCTCCGTTTGAATTTATTTATAAAAATCCGATCCAAACTATGCAGTTAGTGCCTTATTGCTTGTAACAAGAGCGAACGTAACGTGATATGTTGTGAAAATGAGTCGATATCGTGATTTATACTAGTGTTCATCCAAATCATCCTACATATCTACGCCGTCTGATCTGGGATTACATTATTTGTCAGATTCATATTTTTACACTTATTTATGTTATTGATTTGATTCAGTGTATATTCGGATCAGACTGCTCATATGTGCAGTCTGATTTAGGTCTACTCTGTTCGCTAATCTCATTTGTTTGTACTATTCAGTAAGAAATAAACGCTGAAATACAGCATAGGACCGGATATCTATAAATAGAGCTGCAAAGGGAAATAACTAGCTACGATCCTTCATTACGTAATAAGTTGATGCATTGTAATGTTCCATTCCTTGTTAAATCTGCAATGACTGGTTAGTTCCACTTGTTGGAACCGGCAGAAATTCAGCCACTGGATAAGAGCGTTCAGTGCATACTCGTTTCTGTGGACATCGTTGTACAAAATGATCATTTTCACTGCATTTACCTGTAACCGGAATCGTATCGTGCGTTGTGTAATTGTTTGAGGTTCGTTCACTCTAGATCCATAGGTAACAGTATGACTGTACGGGTATAGGCTTTTGAAAGGACAAGGTAAATAATAACTCAAGTGAGCTTATTAAAGTATTATATATATATCTTATGACCAACCCCCACCCCCTAACTGGTATTAATGCATTTTAGACCCCCGTGCCAAAATAAATGGGTTCCCTGAGATTTAGGGTGACCATGTAGGCAGGTTTCAAACTTGGCGATTACTCACCTGTAGTTATCAAGAGTGCCGGTCAATTTAGATTGAACGTAAGTCGGGCCCCGAACTAGCCGTCTGCTCGGTTTATATAGCGAGTTATGACCATGCACGTGAATGGCCATAATCTCGAACCCCTCTTAAGTATGAAGGTGGATCTAAGATAATACGAAATAGACTGTATGACCAGTGATTATAATACATATTTTGTCTATGTCAATACACGTCATGACCGCCGCCAACAATAAACGTTTACAAGCCTCATACATGTAGCTTCATATTTATTAGAGGCTATATGTATGAGTACAGTATGGTACAGTACAGGGTAGTACAAAATATAGGTACAACATTTAGAGTACAGTGTAGTACAAAATATAGTTACTTGTATAAACATTTAGAGGGACAATAAGTATGATAATTGTTGATGGCGGACATGGGTGCTTTGACATAGATAGGTCATCCCCGTTACATACCATTCATTCTGAAATTCGTTTGTTTCGTTTTGAAACTTTCAACAAATATTCGCTGTATATGTAACACTGATCGCGCATGAACACTCCTGTCTCTTCACTGAACACTTGCTCAATAACCACAATAGTCCGGTCCAAAATCAAGTATGTAGTCTTAGTCCAACTTTAAATCACAGAGCTTTCACATAAAGTCTCATTTTTGATGCATACTTGACTAGTTTATGTAACCCTTCTTTCGATATGTCAGTACAAAAGTCATCAAATGCACATTCTAATCGATCCATGTTTTGTTTAATCCCCGCCTGTCTCTTGGCGGCCGACAGGCTCTGGGGTTCTTGGAGACACACATCTGGTGAGGAACGTGACGTCGGCAGTCGGCATCGTCCCAGTGCTGATTTCCGGTTGTTGAAATCCACTTGGGTCTCGAGAAAGCGTTTGACCCGCTCGGCAGTGGGCTCCGCTGATTCCGTGACTTCCGCTTCCAGCTGATTATTCGGATGTGTTTGGATGTTAAGGAATCTCACCGACTTTTCTCTCCGTAGATGCGGGGTTCCCGGCTTTATGTGAGGCGTTCCTGGTTTGGATGCAACTGCTGGTATTCCGGTTGGGGTGAAGGCAATACGGGATTGTTGGTTTGTGTCGGGACAAAACGGAGCACGGGGTTGCATATGTCTACTTCCAGCGTGCTTGATGGTGTCGGAGGCATCAGCCGTCTGTATATCACGGTTATGGAGGTGGGTTAAAAACACACCTTTAACTTCCGGTTCCGATGCTAGCCTAGGTGGCGCTGAAAGTCGTTTGGCGGCGTCCAATGACACCGTCGACGTTCTTCGACTGTCTCCGGACATCCGGCGGAGGAATATCGCGTTCCTACTTTTCGAGTACCTTTCCTTGCGGCGCTCCATCATCCGGGTTTCGTTTGTGTGTGAGCGCAGGAAGGATATCCGCTCCCGCTCGAGGTTGTTGAAGTACTGCTGGTATTTCGTGGAGAGCCCCTTGTGTTTGTTGTGCAGCAGCTGAGAGCGCGTGGGGGCAATCATGAGCTCCACGTTCATGGTGCGGTCCTGTTGCGTCAGGTCGTGCGTCTTCAACGTCAGCAGCGACATCGTGGCGGGAAGGTGGGGCGACGGCGCGGTGGTGTGTGCGAATCTACTGAAACAATAAAGTAGGCTGTTAGTGTGCAACGAAACTATTACTGTCTATAACTACTATTGTCCGTTTCGTGAAAATCTAACCATTTTTACTGCACGGTGGGTATAACACGTTACGTGGTATTTGGATGGGGTGCACTGAATCTGGTAAGACTAGAAAATGTGTTCATAGAACACGGATGCCCCACAAGGAAGCTACATACCAAGCACAAAGCCTCCAGCTATAACGGTTTAGAAGTTGTACAAGGCAAAATGATGAAATTATAATTAAAAAGGGTGAGATAATCCTCCATGACCCGGGGGTCGAATAAACAATCGAATCTACTCATCATAAGGAAACTACATACCAAGTTTCAAGTTTGTAGCTAATACGGTTTAAATGTTTTACGAGTTACAAGGAGAAAATGCCAAATTCTAAGTCGAAAAGGGTGAGATAATCCATTACCCGGGTACGGAACAAAACTCGAAACAAACTTTGCACATCTACTCATCATAAGGAAGTTTCAGGTCTGTATCTAGTACGGTTCAAACGTTTTACGAGTTACAAGGCAAAATTGGGAAATTCTAAGTCGAAAGGGGGAGATAATCTATGACCCGGGGGTCGAATCAAAAATCTAAATAATGATACTGTTTGTTCCTGATTCACAAAACAGACGTAGATTTATCTACCGTCGACATTACCACATCGAGACAGCCCAAAATGCAAGAACAGTTAACCCTCTTATTCAACTACTCTGACATGGATGTCTCTGTCCTCGGCAGTACAATAAAAGTAACTTAAAAGTAAAGTGTTGGTTTTGTAGTATTGAAACGGCCAGCCATTCTTGACTTCTGAGACACTCTAATTTCTGAACATCAGTACTTCCCAATTCCTATCCTATTATATATATGCCAGGCATAACGGGGCCGTTTCACTAGACTTCGTACGACTAAAATGTTCGTAAGTGCAAAATAATGATAGTCCGTAAATATCACATTTACAATGTTTTCTTGTATTCGATTTACATTTGTTGAGTATGCAGCCTATGCTCAATAAATGTAAATCCATCAATTGAAATTTCCATACGATCCTAATTTTGCACTTACGAACATTTTAGTTGTACGAACTTTAGTGAAACGGGTCCCACGTACATGTAGGTAGGCAATCGGGATACTTCGTTTAACAACACGTACATGGAGCGGGCGGCTCACCAACCGGCCACATCAGCCCGAGCGGAGGGTCGAACCAGCGACCTCTTAGTTGCCATATTGAGTTAGCACCCGCATTTCACTGACCCCTTTCAATGCGGGATCGTAACTAGTTATCTGCCGTTGAATGTATTTATAGAAACCGATCCAACTTGTGTAGTTTGGGACCTTATTTCTTGTAACAAGAGCGATTGTAGAATGATATGATGTGAAAAGGAGCAATTATAGTGATTTCCACTAGTGTTGATCCGGATCATATTTCATATCTACGTAATCTGATCTGGGACTACATTACTTCCCAGATTCATATTTTCACATTTATCATTGTTATTGCAAACAGTGTTGACCCAGATCAGGCTGTACATGTATGCAGTCTGATCTGGGTCTACTCTGTTCGCAAAACTATTGTATGTGCTATTCGGTAAGAAATAAACGCTGAACTATAGCATAGGACCGGGTCTCTATAAATAGATTTGCAAAGGGAAATAACTGATAAGATCCCTCATTTGGCAATACGAAAGGATACGGCAGAAAATAAAATATGTAACAAAATAAATAAGGAAATAAGTCATACCTCGTATTGGTTCTCCGTCTATTAGCTCAGCTTTACATGCCGAGACGTCTCGGCCAATGTTCCGAATGAGTCCAAAGCCATTTACAACGAAACGATCTTGTGAATCCGAAATTGTTATTTACAAGTACATGTAGCAGGATACGATTAGAGCTGAAGTCACCGATAGCACAAAGCACTTTGTATCACTTCATATTATATTACCAATACAACTAAAGTCACCGATAACACAAAGCACTGAGTATCACTTTATATCATAATACCATATTCACGGACTACCATCGACTTATGGAAACAAAGGGGTAAGTTTGAAGTAAGAGACAGTTGTAAAGCGGATTATGTGACCTGCTTATAATTATCCCGCGGGTTTACCGTAGAAAGGCAAAACACATACAACGGATTACCTAATGTAACCCTTTCACCCCTAAACATATACTATCAGGTGATCCATGTTAATTTTGAACTATTCCATTAATAACAAATACAAAAATATTGTTTTAAAGTCGGATAAATGTACATGACAAACACTGCAGGCGGCTCATTACGAGCCGGCTCATCTGGATCTACCGTGTTTGCAAATATTGGCTTATAATAGTATGTGGGGTTCAAATGGTAAAGCCACACTGGTGATATAACGAACCTCACGGCATGTGCCAGATCAGTATAAGCATGCTTGACGGATCTGGATCTACAATATTCGTTATGATATTCACCATTAGGCATTATCTCTACTACGTATTCTATTGAAATACGTGAATGTGTCAGTCAGTACATACACTGATCATGCAAGTGGACGGCGTCTCAACGACAGTTCTGTCAGCTGGCAGCATTAGTAGACGGGGATTTACACGGATTATGGCAATATGGGACATAATCTGACAAAACCGGGTTTATATTTTACTCCGGTTGAAGTTGAAGTAACATGGCTGGTTGCATTTGTGACGAGTCGATATATGACAGTTACTGGAGTAAGTAGCCCAGGAGTAATAGGTGTAAAAAACACCAAACCCCAAACAAATTGTTAACAAGCTGAATTTTTCAGGAAAGTTGTATAAATGTATGTAGAATAACATATTAAAAGTCCCCGCAAATCCAGGTGGTGCCAACTTGGGAATTCAAGATGGCATCCAAGATGGCCGCCATTTTTTCATTATCTTTTAATGTTCAGCTATATGGGCAAATAGGCATAAAAAAGTGTTGATTTTTTTATACTCTTACCTGGATTATCTGATATACATTTTTAAAGCAGTTTTGTTATTTCTGAAAGTATACAATTCAAGATGGCCGCCATTATGACCGCCAAAACTTCCAAATTGATGGATCTTAGGATATTTTGTAAGAAAAAACGTGAGGTAGATAGCAATATTTTCAATTTAATGCATATATTATACAATATATGGCAAGCAGTACTTAATACATAATACATTGGACATTGGAAATGCATTCATTATCATTATTCATGGTATATACAGATTGATATGCACTCGTGTCTCGTACAATTATGAATAGTGACAGTCCTGTAAGTTAACATACATGTAAATCCATACCACTTTACCACTACAGCAACATCAATACAGCAATAACATTGTAAAATAAAATGTGACTTGTGGATTAAGAATTATGGCATTTGGTACCATGGTAGACACTTCTATGTACTTTTTTATGAATGTTATGTCATTCACTCTGACTAGATAAGTGTATTAGACTCGCCACAACTTAAATAAGTGATGTTTATCTTTCAAATCACTTTCTTGTATTTATATGCATCATTGGTGATACACATTGTAATGTTTGACAGTGCTCACACAGTTATGTCATTTGTATTTAAGGAATAAAACCCCGGGCTATTGCGTTTGCTGCAGTATGAATTACATTTGGTCAACTGGTACGGGCGTAGTATTATTACATGTTTGTCCCATACATTGGCTGCACATCTCAGTGCATAATAACCCAAGCTTGCTGCACCCACATGACTTTCCACATCCAGTCTTACAGCCACATTAAACCATTTTCATTAGCTTATCTGGTGCAACTGGGAGGTCAGTCTCCATGGGTAACAGAACATCATCTTGCAATCTCCATCCCCATTCTATTGGAGGCATTGAGTTACCCATCCAACAGCCAAATATGTACGACATGAATGGTATTTGGCCGCAGCAATCTGAAATGATGAGCTAAGGGAGGACCTACCAATTGCCTTTTTGTATGCAATGTGTCTGTATTTATCAAGTGTCTTCACTTGACCAGCTCCATACAATTTGAGTAAGAACTGTTCACCGGCATGTTCTATATCGCTATGTGTGCTTTCACTATTTCTGAACGTTTCTAACATATGCTTGTCCTGATGATGGCGTACAGTATTGACAGCCTTGCGTTTTCCCTGTCTATAAGGTGCATACACTGTATCACAACCACTTACAGCATGCATAAACAACAAGTGTTTTTGGTGTCTCCTATAGCATGCTGAAGATCCTGGATGTTGTAAAGGGTCACTGGGTTACTACGGCAAAGCATATATATTGCTACCATTGTAACCGCTAGTGCAACAAGCATCACCAGTAAGTCAGTGTCAGTCCCAACAACCACCACTGGCTTCTCGGCATCATCAGCCAGTGCTAAGGCTGTTGAAACTATCAGTAAATCTGCATCTGCCTCCGACTGTTTCACTCTTATGCCTGCGGCTTGCATCTCTTGACTCAGCAAGTCAATAAATCGACATTTATTGCTGCTGTTTGACAAGAATGCTGATTGTGCAGTTGTGATTTTCATATTTACATCAAATATGATGGAACATGATGTTACCTTGCTAACCCTTCTGTTCTGCTCCATGGCTTTGGTTGAGGTGACATTATAGCCATCAAATACAACAACAGTCCCAACACCAAAATGTTTTAGTGTGTATGCGATATATGACTGGAACACGTCATGATATGTAGATGCCTTTGGCCATACAACTGTGTGCAGTAGGTGCCCTCCGTCCACCACAAATATTGCATTGTCTGGGACAGTTGGTTGTTGTGTCACGAATGACTTCAACAATATACCCAGTGTACATTTCATAGGCTTCCGCATTATACCATCAATGAATAGTGCTGGGGGCTGCGGTGACAGTTTGTGTGTCAGGAATGTTTCCATTTCAGTACTATCATTGAGAACACACGTGATCCTATTAAACAACAGAGTGGGGTTAACTGCGGTACCAATGTTGACTGCTTGGTCACAATTCACTGACGAGTCGGCCACTAGTCCAGTGGATATAGATACAACTCGAGATGGTTCATATTCACAGAATGGTGAATATGTGTACAGCCAATCCACAAAGAGACCAATGTCTTTGGTATCTCTTAATTGTGTGCTTACCCTCAGGTCTTTGTGCTGTTAAGAGGTAGACGTGTGTACTGATGCAAATTTCTCCAGTTGGCTACACATATGCAAACAACCGGGCATTGCACACACCCACTTTGCCAATGTACTGTCTGTAATGCCCCTACCATGTGTCATGCCACTGGATGTTTTTTAACATTCGCATTGGGACCTGCTCTATCGTTTGGTCATTCCAGTACTCGTCGGTACGACGGATAGTGAAATATCCCTGTTCCGTGAATTTGGCACCCATCTGCTGAAGATACAATCGGGCAGACTTGGCATAGTGAAGATGCCCAGCAGCATGAAAGTATGCAATCATTTTCTCAACACAGTGGAGATGAAGATCCCAATTGCCCATTCTCTCAGCACGTATGAACAGACGAAGGAGGGCGACCTCGTCAAGGTACTGTACTCACAACTTGCCAGTTCTGCGTTTGTTTGCCACAGCTATACGGAGTTGTGATATTATGCCATTTAATAGCTGTACATCATCGACAACATCAGCAGGATGAACACCTTGCAAGCTCATATGATGGAGGGTTTTCAAATGATCTTTGTCAATGTTATCCAGACAGTTTGGATTATCATTTAATAGCACACAGATAAGGGACGCTGACGTCAGCATGTGGGCTCGGTGTGCACGTGAGTATGCATGACCAGTCAGCATATGCACAACAGATCATTTGGCATACACCGTTTCCCACAGATCTGCCAGTCCGCTATCAGTCATGATGTACCCAATGCTGCCTATGTAAGACATGAGTAGATGGAAGCCACCAAGTCGAACAATGACTTTGTTTAGATCATTTGTTGCAGTCACTATTTCTACCGCCTTTATGTACAACGGTTGGTCAAACGTAACTGGACATCTGCCAAGACCATGTTTCTGACACTGGTCTTGGGCAAACGATAATGCTGTATAGATTGTGACAGATTTCCCGGGTCCAAGTTGATGAAGGGAAGTACTTCAATTCTAGTTTTGTCAAAATTTTCATTTTGATGTGATACTTTCATGAAGCTACTCCATGATGGACAGGGGGAAAGTTCGAGCACATAACCTGCAACACAGAGTGTGTCTAAAGTCTTGGCATAGATGGAATATGTAGGTTCCTTTTCAGGTGCTTTCATTGGTCCGATAATAACAGATTTTAGACCAGGAACAGCAGGTTTGCTATATGTCTTTATGGGAACGTTTCCACCGGTGGTACTATGACTGCGCTTTACAGGCATTTCATCAACAGTACCCTGTGGTGTAGCACAAGCTATACCTCCCATACTGTGGGAAGTATTGTGACCAGTAACTGTAGCTACATTGAAGTCTGCATTATCATATACAAAAACCACTGAAGATATCGAGTGGTCTATTGTGCAGCCTCCAACCTTTGCACTTCTCTGTAATCATCTGAGAAATTGAATCTGCTCAGAAGATCTAACAGTTCACGGGAACCATATTTTCTATGTATATACACAACAATACACAACAATTGCAATCAACAGTCGTGAAATTAATGACATTGGACGACATGAAGAAATTATGGCATGAGCTATAGCGATAGTTCTCCTATTTATTGTAGGAGACCTTTTACCTTTCTGATCTCTAGACTTAAGAATTAAATTATTAATTAAATGTTTAATTATTATCTAATATGGCTAACTAACCTGAATTTGAGAGAAATTGCTGAAAGAAAATCAAATTCTCCAACGGGCCATCTTATCAATATTCATGAGACCTCATTCATATTAATGAGTCAGGTGTTAGGCGGGACGTTTTACGCGACGTCGTTAAGAGCAACAACGAAAACATCAATGTTAGACGTTATCCGGGACGTCATGTGTTCAAAAGATCACGTCTCTTCGCAAATTCACGAACTTTTCACATGATTTTTAGGATTTAAAACACCATTCTGGTTTTAGACGTTTAATTTATATATTCTCTTGTATCAATTCAAATGCATATAGTTCATTCTGGCTGACTTTCGACATAGCACGCGACTTTGCTCTGAAAATTTTATACGGATTTCAATACAACGAGGGCGTGGCTAGTTAATATTACGTTGTCACGGAATGGTTTTAAAGCCATATTAGATTTAGATTTATCATATTTAGCATGTCACAACTAATCCGTTTCTAGTATACATTGAAAAATCATACTCAACATCTGGAAAGCCATTTAGGCGTGTCAAAAAATAATTTTGACCGTCAACATTTTAATGCTAGACACTTTGGTGACATTTGGAGATATATTTTGGCGGCCATTTTGAATGGTGATTATGAATATTATCTATATATACTGCATTTTGGTATATGTATATACTTATGTATCTTCTGATGGTTTTTATGTATATTTATCATAAATGAATACGACGATATAAGCAAAAACCAAAAATGGCGGCCATCTTGGACGCCATCTTGAATTGCCAAGTTGGCACAAGGTTGATTTCCGGGGACTTTTTTTCTGATAATGTAGACATGATTCTGGACATATCCTGAAATTTTCAGCTTGTTATCAATTTTTTTGACCTTAAACCCTATTGCTCCTGGGCTAAAGGGGCTTGCCGCATGTGTGACCGGTCTATCTCCTAATGTGTGACTGTTACTGGAGTAAGGGGCTTGCCGAATTCGTGGCCGGTCTATCTCCTGATGTGTGACAGTTACTGGAATAAGAGCCTTGCCGCATGTGTGGCCGGTCTAGCTCCTGATGCGTGATTGTTACTTGAGTAAGGTGCCTGCCGCATTTGTGGCCGGTCTGCATTTGTGGCCGGTCTAGCTCCTGATGTGTGACAGTTACTGGAGTAAGGGTCTTGCCGCATTTGTGGCCGGTCTAGCTCCTGATGTGTGACTGTTACTGGAGTGAGCGGCTTGCCGCATTTGTGGCCGGTCTAGCTCCTGGTGTGTTACTGTTGCTGGAGTGAGCGGCTTTCCGCATTTGTGGCCGGTCTAGCTCCTGATATGTGACAGTTACTGGAGTAAGGGTCTTGCCGCATTTATGGCCGGTGTAGCTCCTAATGTGTGACAGTTACTGGAGTGAGCGTCTTGCTGCATTTGTGGCCGGTCTAGCTCCTGATGTGTGATAGTTACTGGAGTGAGCGGCTTGCCGCATGTGTGGTCGGTCTAGCTCCTGATGTGTGATTGTTACTGGAGTGAGTGGCATGCCGCATTTGTGGCCGGTCTAGCTCCTGATGTGTGACATTTACTGGAGTAAGGGGCTTGCCGCATTTATGGCCGGCCTAGCTCCTGATGTGTGACAGTTACTGGAGTAAGGGGCTTGCCGCATTTGTGATCGGTCTAGCTCCTGATGTGTGAGTGTGTGTGGTCCAAATAGGGGCACTTCTGTACATCTTCTATATCATACAACATGCGACTGGTGGTAACGTTACTGGGCCATATAGGGGCACTCGGGTAACATGGTCCGTATAGGGGCACTGAAATGGTCCAAATATTTTAAACTTCTGTACATCTTCTATATCTTACAAGATGCGACTGGTGGTAACGTTACTGAGTCATATCGGGGCACTCGGGTAACATGGTCCGTATAGGGGCACAAATATGGTCCAAATAGTGACAATTCCATACATATTCTATACGAGATATGATGCGACTGGTGGTAACGTTACTTGGCCCATATGCAACTAAACTATATTTCTTTGCAGTTCTGTATGTCATAGTTTTTTAAAATATTGTTCCATTTATTGACAGAGTCCGATAGACCGTCGGTGACGTAAAAATACCGAGTTACGTCATTTATGTCATTCCCTATGTAGATAATTTTATTTCTCGTTTCTACCTGCTCCTATAGACAGGATCACCATTCAATGAGTATATCATCTGACATTACGCATGTGTACAAGGAACAGCCCTCTATCCATACGAAGTACATGTACATGTACATGTATTTGGACAAGTCATTAACTAATTAGACACGTTTGTTCCGACATGACGCATACATACAGGGGAACAGCTATCTATTCAAAGTACGTGGACACATCATTACATCAGTACACATGTTTGCTCTGACATGGCTCATGCGTATAGGGGAACAGCCATCTATTGCAAGTATATGGAAAATTCATAAATAGTTACACACGTTTTCTCCGACATGTCGCATGCATGCAGATAAACAGCCCTTGAATCCTAGTATGTGGACAATTCTTTCAATAATTGCAAACATTATCTCTGACATGAAACATTCATACAGGGGAATAATTATTCATTCAATGTATGTGAACAAGTCATTCAATCACATAAATTTGCTCGAACATCACCCATGCATACAGGGGAACAAGTATTCATTTTAATTATATGGACAAGTTATTGCATATTTACGCATGCATACGGGGGAAAAGTTATCCGTACAAAGTATGTGGACAAGTCATTAAATCAGTACCTATGTTTGCTCTGACATGGCTCATTCGAACAGCGGAACAACCATCCATCCCACGTATGTGGATTATTCATTAAATAGATACACACGTTTTCTCTGACATGCCACATGCATGCGGAGAGACAGCCCTTGATTCCAAGTATGTGGAAAATTCTCTAAATAATTACAAGCATTTGCTCTGACATGAAACATGCATACAGAGGAAGACATATCCATTCAAAGTATGTGGACATGCCATTACATTACAAAAACTTGTTCTGACATCACGCATGCATACATACAGGGAACAACCATTTATTCTGATTATGTGCACAATATATTAAATCTTTACGCAAGTTCGATCTGACATAACGCATGCAAACAGGGGGAAAGTTATCCATACAAAGTATGTGGACAAGTCATTAAATAATTACACAAGTTTGTTCTGACATTACGCATGCTATTCAAAGTATGTGGACAGGTTATTACATCAGTAGACACGTTTGCTCCGACATGACGTATACATACAGGGGAACAGCTATCTATTCAAAGTATGTAGACAAGTCATTAAATCAGTACACACGTTTTCTCCGACATGACACATACATACAGGGGAACAGCTATCTATTCAAAGTATGTAGACAATTCATTAAAGCATACACACGTTTGCTCCGACATGACACATACATACAGGGGAACAGCTATCTATTCAAAGTATGTAGACACTTCATTAAATCAGTACACACGTTTGCTCCGACATGACACATACATACAGGGGAACAGCTATCTATTCAAAGTATGTAGACACGTCATTACACCAGTACACACGTTTGTCTTGGAACGGTCATTGAAGATATCTTGAAGATACCTTGAAATATCATCCCACAGTTACCTTATCTAGTTCTTAATTGTAGTTGAACAGATTTTCACTCACAGTCCATGATACTAATGTCCCCAACATGTTGCNGCTTGAAATATCATCCCACAGTTACTGTATCTAGTTCTTGATTGTAGTTGTACAGATTTTCATTTTCACTCAAAGTCCATGG
>CM055271.1:19298687-19498008 GCA_029237695.1 Conchocele bisecta | reverse complement strand
TGCACCGTTAATTTGACGTTAAAACATGTGAGATGACGTTACTTTACTGGGAAGCGGGTGATTTTGTGCTTGAAATATAATTGGCATTCTAGACAAATATCATGAAGCTCGCAGGAAAGAATTGATTGCCATGATTTAAGACAATATAACTGGGGCCTAAACATCTTTTCAGTTTCGAGATGGCTGACCTTTTCAAAATTGCCGCCATTTTTATCAATTTCATGACTATATACGAGCATGGCTTATGAAAACGTTGATTTCGAAAAAGGTAATATTCGAGACACGGCATTATATTTATTGCATATTGGCCTTATAATTCACAAATATTTTTTGTTCAATGAATATTTGAAATGATTCCATGTTACCATGACAACCATGAAATAATAATGTATTGATAGAAAAGTTCGTCCAATTGTGATCGTTCGCCGATCTAAAAAACACTTTTTTTCTAATTTCATTGGCTTTCATTTATGATTCGCGTACAATCAGATTATGTCTTCCGGAAACCCTGAAAAGGGAAAGTCCTCGCGTCTATTTTTAGGTTTAGCCAATCAGAGATGTTCTTATATAGACGCTTCAGTGCTTGTATTATGGAAGATGGTGCATTGACCCAGTTCCAGATAATGAACGAAATTATAGAAAAAAGTGTTTTTTAGATCGGCGAACGATCACAATTGGACGAACTTTGTATGGTTGGAGTCTCTAATGTATACGTTCATGGTGCACGACTTTAGTTTGAGCTGGCGATCAGCTATCGGCCAAATATGACCGATAATCCAGCCGGACGGCCTCCAATTCTGTGTGAGATTCTTTCGTACACGCAAATTTCGCTTTGGATGGGGTATACTCAATGCGAATAAATGAATAAATGCTGGAAACAGCGATTTGAAGTGAGTATATTCACACACCTAATACCTTTATCGATTGCCAGAGACAGAAGTCATACATTTAATCGATGTTTATTGTGTTTGTGCGAGCCGGAAAAGAGAGGGCTTTTTCTATAATAGCCCTATTTATACTCACCTTTATATAGCATATGGTACTGTACGAGACCAAGTGGTGGTGTAATGGGATTTTTTTAATAGGCATTTTTGTTGGTGTCATATGTCCGAGTCTTCCACCTGTGGTTACCATGGTAACAAAATCACCTATGCACTGAAATGTATCTCAAATGACATGCTTGTGTTAGTAGAACATGCTAAACATTGTGAGACTCAGAGTGTATGTATCATTATGGTCAGTCATAGCATAATGATGCTGCAGTCAAACAAACAGTTTTATTTGTGACAATAACAACAATGTGCTACAATCATTATAGTAATTATGTGTAGTAATAAGTGTTATTGTGTTTATCGGCGTGGCAGCGCTAACATACTAAACGTCTTGCCAAGTACAGACATAGTAGATGTTTTGAATAGCGTTACAACATGAATATATTGAAGTTTTATACTACTATGCATATTTGGTATACAGTATGTTCAATTACAATTATATTCTTATTTGAATGCGTTAAATAATATTAAAGTACATGGCCGTATATACATGTACATATATTTCATTCAGGTGCATAGTTGTGCCTAAAATAATGTCATGGCAGACTTTTGAGGGCGGTCTGGGTTGTGGCGGTCATAGTGGAGGGGCACTTTGAACAGAAGTGGCTTAAAAACGAGTTCTGTTCAACCCAAGAGAGCAAAAGCAACGACTATGCTAGATTGATACATCATACCTTCCTGAACATGAATCCGGTGTCGGTCAATCAAATTAGGTGGGACAATGTCACATTTGGGGTAATTAAGTGCAAAGAGGTCAAACGAGTTCAAAAACATATTTTATATCACTAGATGGACATGTACGTGCATATCATGCTTGAACTATCAGATAAAGTTGTTTAAATTGTTGAGTATTCTTCCTTAGGACATATATGAAATGATTCGGTTTTATGGTGGTTCAAATCGTTGTCAATTTTGCGATTTTCAAGATGGCCGCCAGGTATCAACATTTAGTCTTAAATATATTCCGACTTAATTATTATTTGGCGTTCGGCACTTACACTATGCGTTTACTACATACATAGACGTACTTCTAGGTAACTTATAAAAACAATTCACCACTAACAAACTGATATAGATCAAGATGGCCGCCAAATATTCAGCCAGACGTGCAGTAAATGTTTGTGGAATAACAACAATAAATAGCTGCACTTTCATGAACTTTTATAATTCAGGTGTTTGCATTTTTTTCGGTATTACTGCATGTGCTCTTTACAAAAATGAATGAGTCCATGTAATATGCTTATCATTTGACCATGTTGTGATAGTCAAGGTGGCCGCTAAGTATCGATTAAGCTCTTAGGCGCTGTTGGTCGAAAAAATAGTAAAGAAATAGAACATAATTGGAGATCATATTTGTAATATTTTACAAATGCGAAGCTTGTGTTCCAAACTGTACCGAATAATATTTCGCCACAAACAAAGGTAAATCAAAGATGGCCGCCAACATAGATACAATTATGATACGTCTATATTAAGTAGGGTAGACATAGCATATGCTACTCCCTAAAATCAATGTTTCAGTGTGAATGGTAATTTAACGATGGGGTTAATTCTTGCCGGGGAGCGCGATATCCCTTACTACGTTTATGGGGAGTGGGTGGGGGGGGGGGCTAAGCTTAAAGTTACTATAGTGTGGTGAAAACCTGACAGTAGATCCGGTTTGTCTAATGTCAGGGCTGGATATAAATTGTATGCAAATATTCAGCTACATGCCCCATCCATGCAGATGAAATGAGCTGTTGTTAGTCCGGTTAAAGCCATTAAACATTAAACCGTTTGGAAATATATCATATTATTTTATTAACCTGACCATGAACATAAATGTTGCATTTTATTATTGCAACGGGTGCGTAACCAAGGGGTCGGTGCGCCGGACGACCCCCTCCCCACCTCCCTCGTCCTGCCTTGATGTCCACTTTTTGATGCACTAAAATAAGAATTAATGTCAATACGTAGTCATTTTATAATATTGATGCAAGCAGTCGTATTATGTGCCCCTGACCATTCAAGCCATCGAAAAGACTTCCTGCTTCAAAAAGTCTGGTTACGGGCCTGTTGCATACATTAAAACCATCAGATACCGGTACATTCCATGTGGATATTGTGTCATTTTCCATTATAACGAAACCTAATATCTATGTCAGTTTATTAATGCGGTAAACGAAACGGTAGGCACAGCGATTGACATATCAAATGGAAGTTGGCGAATTCTGAACTTTACTGGCTACGTAACAACTACCATTATTCACTTCCCACATAATGAAAGCAGCGTTATTTTTTTCATAGCGAAGAAGTACGCTTAGCTTTTTGGATATATAAAAATAAAACACGCCATTGTATTTGTATTTATGTATTATCTTAATGCCCACTGATATGGGAATATCAATACTACTGCGTTTGCATACGTTATATTCCCACCATTTATACTTGAAAAGTCTTTATCGACACATTTACTATTATAACAAAATCGTAATATTGACGACAATATCATGATCATCGAATACTGACAACTTGGAAACACTGCACATGGACAGTGCGAGTGTAATCGTCGGTGTAGCAAGAGACACAAATCAATTACTTTAACATTATGGAATGATATCGTATCTATGTAGAGTCAATGGTGTGATCATGGTCATCGCATCTCAGTTTATATTCGACATATGATGTTTTCATTGCCCAAATAAAATAGCTTTTTGATGACGTATCATTTACGTAGTCATATGCCGGTAGCCATGTACTAGGACATATAATATAAGTACATGCAGGAAAAAGTTAATAACCAGTATTTGTGAGCCATATTCACGTTACTCTATATATCTCAGAATTCAATACATGGTGTCATCCAGGCCATTACATCTCTGCTTATAAACGGTATGGTATGTGTTTATAACATCGCATTTGGATGACCTATAATATCAAGTAGTAATATACAGGTAGGCATGGACTATGTAAATAGGATGGATTGAATGATTCAGTATTTATGAGTCACATATGTATGGATATTAAACTATCATGCGACCGAGATCAATATGTTGTGAGTTCATGATGGAACATATGTTGAGGTCATTCGTGAGATTGTTTGGTACATAGAAATAATAAAAGTTATATAAATTTAGTATGCGGTCATAATGCAGTCTATCTTGAATGCATATGTATGTATATGTATCGCAGTTATGAAGGGCGCTGTTTCTGGGGAATACCATACACTTTAATCATAAATGCTGTAGTCATATACTATATAATATGTTGCATGCATTAATATGTTACTTTGTTTCAAATGAACATGGTTGATTATTCTATGCTAATCTATAACTATATCAGAATGTACCATCGTCCTTGTCTATACACACCAACATACGACATAAAAATAAGATCGTAAGAGATCAAACATGCACGTATTTGGGTAGTTCTTTGTTAAATAGATAGAGCATATCATTGTACCCATATGTCTCTGACGATATTGCGATTCATGGATAACTAATGTACACAAATCAACCAAACAACCATTTTTCTGTGCAAAACTGCAGCTCACGTAACTGGATATTTAACTAACCTGGAAGAGAAACGTATAAAGCTAAGCATTGACACATACCTGATCTGAGGCCTCTAAATCATGACCATTCGTTACAACATATGTGTTATTTATGTGACACGCATATACGCTGTCAATATTGATTTTAATGCAGTGCACGGGACGGGACTTTTGTCGATGAGAATATATGTTAATTGATAATATATTTCCATTTATCAGCGATGATTAAACATGCAGTCATGCGGAGAGTTTTACTGAAATAGAATATGCTGATCTGCCTTATACATACCTATATGGGACAATTATTAAATAGTTCAGAGTAATTTAAAGGTATGTATATGGGTATATCCATTAATGAATGTATGGATATACACGGAAACAGAAACTGTAATAAATACTATTTGACAATAATAAAGTATTGTTGTATTTTACATGAATTGTTTTAATAGCATGTTCTATCTTTGTTATAATTAAGCATAAAGTGATTGAAATAACATAACATACAATATATTTAAACAAACAGTACATATATGTTAAAATTCTGACTTTGCAATGAGAGTAAACTATTTCGATCATCACAAAGTGTATTATCATCGAACTACAAGTATGAACACATGTGAATTTGTCCCATAAATAAATCTAAAAGTAAATGAAAAGAAACGCACAATTACCAGTACCACAATACATTAGAATAGTCTAAATGAGGCGACCATTTTGAATAAACAAAACTTAAAATTACTTCAAAATCAAGTGTGTCCAACTTACTGATTTAACCGTCTAACAGAATGAAGATGTATAAATAATTAAAGCAAATGTAAAATTATATAAATAAATAACTTTCGATTTTTTGGAAAATATGGCGGCCATTTTTAATTAAATACGCTCTTTCAGAAGAGCGTAACTATTGATATATATTTTAATATCAATGACAATCAAACTAATATGTTCATATCTAGCTTAGTTCCAAGATATGGTCCACCACAGTGTAGATAATACTGCCTGCTATTGATGAATATTGGCGTCCATCTTGGATTCATATGGATTTGATAGCTTCCATGCATGTTTAAAAAATTAATACATGGTATCCAAAGGTTTTTCTGCGTACGTCCGATCAAGATCCAAGTGCCAATATGTTTTCTTTCATCAAATATGTACACATTTCAGGCTAAATATTTATGCTTGGCGGCCATCTTGAATATGTTGATACTCTCAACGATAGAGACGTCCCAACAAACCGAATCGCTTTGTATATGCCTCATAAAACAATAATCACCAATAAAACATACTTTATCGGATTTTTCTGTAATGTTATGCAAGTACATATTGTATTATAAAAATAGAGTGACCCATGTGCACTCAATGACCCCAAAAATTACCTTGTCCCACCTGATTTGATTGACCGACACCGGATTCGTGTTCAGGATGATATAATGTATTGATTTAAAGTAGTCGTTGCTTCTGCTCTCTCGGGTTGAACAGAATTCATTTGTATGGGTGCTTGCCCCCCTACTATCAGGCGGTTTGAGGGTATCCCCCGAAAACAAATCATGTGGTGTACATCATACAACTGCCAGCAACACAATATAAATAGTGCTGTCAGGTCACAAAACACACACAATCGATACATTAGCGGCTCTTTTTCCGACCCCATAACGTTTAAATTACTTGCATAAAATCGGATTTGCTAAAACCGGATATTTGTGTATGCAGTATCTGCAAAACCAGTTACTTCCATTATAATACATCATTAATGTATTATAATGGAAGTAACTGGTCTAGCCGATTTCCTTTCAAATATTTTCGGAATTTTTACAAAACATTGTCCACTGTCCTATTGCACCAATCTACTCTAGAAACATTAAACATGAAATAAATTGTGTTTTAATTTAAGATATGGGGCACCTTTAGTGACATAGCCTTAGTGCACTTATTATTATGCCCCACCACGATAATGGAGGGGGCATTTAGTTTTACCCTTGTCCGTCCGTCCCGTCCGTCCATCAATCCCGTCCGTCACCAACCTTGTAAGTCGTAAAACTTTTAAACCGTACTAGCTACACACCTGAAACTTGGTATGTAGCTTCGTTATGATGAATATATGCGCAAAGTTTATTTAGATTTTTTATTCGACCCCGGGGTCATAGATTATCGCCCCCTTTTCGACTTATTGTGTCGTGTAACTCGTAAAACTTTCAAACCGTAATAGCTACAGACCTGAAACTTGGTATATATATAAACGATATATATGTATAAGGCCATAACAAATGTTATTTGGTTTTCAGATATTGCTGCGTCAGAAAAATCCCTGCACGTCGAGCATTTTATCATCATGGAGAAATAACATTTTACTTTAAATTCACCGCATGATCAATAAAAAACACGCCCATGCAGCAATATTTTAAATCCAATCATGTTTGATGAAAATATGGTGATGTTTCCCGTCTAAAGATGTTATAGTAACTTTATAGAACATACATGTATATGCATCTGGCGACTTCGAAAAATCAGAGACAAACATCTGAAACAAAAAGACACATGGGTATATTAAAATTAAGTAAATTAAAGCTATTTAATTCATGTCTCTCATAAATAAATCCTTGTCTAATTCTAAAGTAGAATTTGCCTGTACAGCCGATGGACATCTCATATTACATGACAAATACTTATTTGACTGTCGAATTCTTACCTCGACAAACTTTGTTTTTAATCTAATTTGCTGTGTACACCCCACCCCCACCCGCCCCACAGCGGAGAATTAAACATTTATACAGGAATTAATTAGTGTCGTCTTTTGCTCAGTGAAGTTGATAGTCAAGTTCTCGACTCAAATTATGTGTTTGACCCTTTCAACACTAGATACCTCTCAGTACCGTAACCAGTATCGAGGCAGACGAGGAGGTCGAATCGTCACTTATTTTGCCGCTTTTTTTTGTTGTTGCTAAGAATTAAACAAATCCCCGAGGAGGTGGCGGGCAGAATGTTCCATGACCCCCATATTGGGACTTGTTTCGCCTCATCTGTTTTTTACCTCTGGTTATAGCCCTGCAAACATTGTTATCTATCCTGATGAACATACTCGTAATGAGCAGTCTCATTTAAGATATGCAACACTTGAGCATATGACCCCCTTTTCTGTATAATGGAAGTCTCAACCTTAACATGAAACAGTTAATTTCAGTTACTTAGGGGTGAAAGTGTTAATCGTCAAAGGTTGAGCAGCATTGTCAATGAAACAATTGCAGTATGGACAAATTTTTAGAAATGTAATATCCTATCCATATGAATCTTCGGAATGTCAAATTGTTGGTGCATTAACTGTGCAATTGGTCATGGACATGCACAGACGGATGGATGGATTGACGCATCCACACATGCACAACGTGTGATTACTGGCGTTTAACTCATTTAATTTATGAAGTATCTCCCCTGTTTATCACAGTCTATTATAATATACATATCAAGTAAAATAAAATACAAAGTCCTCGGATTTTGATCAAATACAATAGTGTGTATTGTGATATAAATAGAAAATTTGCATTATGGAAGGCCAAAAAAAAGGATAAAAAGTTCCTGACACATCATCAGGGCCGTTACCAGGAAGCCAAGAACGAGGAGGCATGGGTCATGCCCCCCCCCCCCCACACACCTCCAACCACACACGGAATGAAAATTACGAGTATTTATTATAAAATCTAAAAATACTTACAAATAGAGAAGATTTTGATGACACGGTTCGTTATGAGAGGGTCACCTGTGTGTACACGGCTTTGTTGAAACTTTAGAATTAACTCGGGTTAATCGAGTAAACCAGTTCAACTTCAAGTAAAGCTTATTTTCGAATGACAGATGTCGCAATCATATTTGTTTCAGTGCTATTCTATCACACCGTTAAAGATACATACGTCAATGTTGTGTTTGGAAAATGAGACACTTTTCGGAAATAAAAATTACAGGTTGCATTGGGATTCGAACCCACACATTAATACTCCACTAATGGTGCAAATTCGAAATGTGGAAATAATAATAAATAAATTGATTTATTTGGAACCTCAATGTGTACACAATTAGAAATTATGTTTCGTATGCACAACTAGAAATTATGTTTGTAAAACATGGATATGCCCCCATGGCATAATGGTCTCTAACTTTTTTTAATTTACACATTTGAGAAAGTCCTACACACTAAGAAAGTGGCTAATTGTTTCAGCACCATTTTGAAGGTCACACATGTCATGTCATTGGTGATGTGATTGCATCACACATATTCAGGTGAAAGAACTGTCCAAATATTAAAGCAATCCTTTACGTAATTTTGAAGATATTACATGTTGGCAAACACTCACAAACTTTTCGACGTAACAAAATGGCTAAGTGTTTCAGTGATAGTTTGAAGGTGACAAATGTGAAGGTCGTGTTAATGGTGGCGCGGGTGTGTGTCAAATGTGCAGGTGATACAAGTGTCTAAGTATTGAAGCAATGCTTTATCGTAATATTAACGATATTACATGTTGAATAACTCTTATAAAAATGTCGACGTAAATGTACACGGACGGACGTGCGGACGGAAGGGCGTACGGAACCTCAAGAGCAACGCAATATGCCCACATAATAATTAATACATATTAGAATGTCCTACATATAAGCACAGAAGTCGATATTTATGTTGAATGCTGCCACCCCTAAATGCAAACTCATCAGTAATATCTACGTGACCGAGAACAGTGTTTCCTCCAGGAACAGTGAGATTATATTAAGAGTATCCATCATATGCACTGGTGTGGGACTAAGAGTATTCCATATATACTCCGGTGTGTGACAAGGATATTCCACCCGAGTGGTCAGAATATGTTGTCAGAAACGAGGCTGTGCCGAGTTTCTGACGACATATTCTGACCACGAGGGTGGAATATCCTTAGTCACACACCGGAGTATATCTGGAATACTTTTTCTCGCATACCTACTAAGTCCAGAATCATGTTTAGCCATAATACGCCATCAACGAACCACCATAGTATAATACTAACTTTTTTTCTTTATATGCTATCTCCAATACAACCACTCAATCGCATTACCCGTATCAAGAAATGGGTGTAAACAAAGTTTACACCAACAAATTAGAGTCTCCTACATTGGATCGAAACATTTAACACATAACGGCCCAATAAAAATACGGTCTGAAGACGCCCATGACATCATGTGTAAACCCAATTACTACATACACAAAATAAATAGGACGTAGTACGAGACAAACTCATATAAATATTGAAAATAGACCATATATCCTCGATTCAAATTTGTACAATAATGTTTACAGAACCATTTTATGTTTTTATTTTGAGTATTTATTGCAATTCCGAGACGCTGTCTTCAATTACGCAAATATCAGTCCGCCGAAAGTTTCACTCCGACGGACATTTGTCATTTCAACAAGTTGCCGTTTTCAAGAAATTCTTGCTCACTGGATTATTAAACAAATATTCCAATCACTATCAACTGTCACTATACATATGTTTGGGGAAGAATCAACAACATACGAGGTAAATAGTTTGCTGTCAATTACGTGTGGTTTTTTTAATAATAATGTTCAGCCAACTGATTTACAGACGCCCCTTACACAACTCGTCCCACAAATTTACGCAAATTTGATAAAACTGGATAAAACCTGAACTAAATAATAGCCTACATAACAAATCCAGAGCGACGTTGTTGACATTGTTGTCTACTGACAGTACTGTGTAGAGAGCGTGTGTTTGTAAACAATGCAGACGACGTTTGGAAGCCAATACACAAAAAGTAGTTCCGGCAGTGTGTGACATGTCAGCCGTGTGAGATAGCCGTGTGAGACAGAAAAATCCCACATGGGCGTGGCTTCGGAAATAACATTGAAATGGACTCTGGGTATGCGAGAATAAGAGTATTCCATATATACTCCGGTGTGTGACAAGGATATTCCACCCGAGTGGTCAGAATATGTTGTCAGAAACGAGGCTGTGCCGAGTTTCTGACGACATATTCTGACCACGAGGGTGGAATATCCTTAGTCACACACCGGAGTATATCTGGAATACTTTTTTCTCGCATACCTACTAAGTCCAGAATCATGTTTAGCCATAATACGCCATCAACGAACCACCATAGTATAATACTAACTTTTTTTCTTTATATGCTATCTCCAATACAACCACTCAATCGCATTACCCGTATCAAGAAATGGGTGTAAACAAAACACCAACAAATTAGAGTCTCCTACATTGGATCGAAACATTTAACACATAACGGCCCAATAAAAATACGGTCTGAAGACGCCCATGACATCATGTGTAAACCCAATTACTACATACACAAAATAAATAGGACGTAGTACGAGACAAACTCATATAAATATTGAAAATAGACCATATATCCTCGATTCAAATTTGTACAATAATGTTTACAGAACCATTTTATGTTTTTATTTTGAGTATTTATTGCAATTCCGAGACGCTGTCTTCAATTACGCAAATATCAGTCCGCCGAAAGTTTCACTCCGACGGACATTTGTCATTTCAACACGTTGCCGTTTTCAAGAAATTCTTGCTCACTGGATTATTAAACAAATATTCCAATCACTATCAACTGTCACTATACATATGTTTGGGGAAGAATCAACAACATACGAGGTAAATAGTTTGCTGTCAATTAAGTGTGTTTTTTTTAATAATAATGTTCAGCCAACTGATTTACAGACGCCCCTTACACAACTTGTCCCACAAATTTACGCAAATTTGATAAAACTGGATAAAACCTGAACTAAATAATAGCCTACATAACAAATCCAGAGCGACGTTGTTGACATTGTTGTCTACTGACAGTACTGTGTAGAGAGCGTGTGTTTGTAAACAATGCAGACGACGTTTGGAAGCCAATACACAAAAAGTAGTTCCGGCAGTGTGTGACATGTCAGCCGTGTGAGATAGCCGTGTGAGACAGAAAAATCCCACATGGGCGTGGCTTCGGAAATAACATTGAAATGGACTCTGGGTATGCGAGAAAAGGATATTCCACCCGAATGTCAGAATATGTCGTGAGAGGCTTTGCCGAGTTTCTGACGACATATTCTGATCACGAGGGTGGAATATCATTCGCTCACACCAGTGCATATGATGGATACTTTTTCTCGCCCCTATATAAAACATATTTGCGAATCTCAAAATATTTATCCATCCAGAATAATACCCAACGTTTTATTCGCTGAATGTATGCGAATTTTGATATTTCCAACGTGCTCGACATTATTGTTATATTAAATGTTCAATGTCATCACCATTCAGCCCTCGCGTGACTATACGATATCCTTATCTCAGGTCACCTGGTGGGTGAGAAAAAATGAATGCACATTTACATATCCGTTGTTGTATGAATAATATCGTCTAGCATTACAGGATCCGGTTAGCAAACATCTGATATTAATATTAATAGAATATTAATGGAAGAAACTATTTTTTGTTGAAATTAACATGAAAATAAGACACACTACACTTCTGTGTTATTTTGCATAGTTTGATAGGTGACATGACTAAAAAGTATATGAAAAGCATGTTAACAAACACCTAAAGGAGTGTGTAAACAAGTACAAACTGCTACGTGAAATTTCGAAAATCTCATTTTTGCCACACTTTCTGGACTTTAAAGGTACATGCCCACTCAGTAGACACAAAATGTTCTTTATATCAGAGACATCATCTGAGACATTTTCTGGCAAATTAAACCTTCATTCACCATTACCCCACGTATTGATTGGCATTATTAGACATTTTGTATCCGACGTAAATTTCCACAATGATATCAGGGGCGATAACCGTATTTCCTTAAAATGTTAATGGACATTACTATTTATTATCTGTATTTTATTTTTTGATGTGCAATGATACTTTATAATCTGTCGAAAATAGTCTTTTTTCAGGTGGGGCATTTAATTAGTATAAATAAGTAAAAAATATCATCCCTCATTTGCATATGAAAATAGCCTGATACCACCACGAGTCACTATCAGTAAAATAAATATTACTAAATGATGTATATGTATATCGTGCACTCGTAATTTGAATTGAATTGACACAATTATACACTTATTTAATTCCTATAAAGAACAGTGTGTACCTACTGAGTGGGCATGTACATTTAAGGTAGTATGTCATAGATATATATACACTTGGCTTCAATGATAATTGCTTCATATGATGTGATGTGATATATGAATATAACATATGTAAATATTGTCTTGTTACTGTTAATGGTACATTGAGTTGCCATCTCCGCCTTCTTTTTATGTACAAGCCATCGTACAGTTTCACCACTTAGTGCGTTTGACACATACAGCAAATAATATGACAGTAAACCAAATACAATTTGGTGCAATACATCATAGACAGATATGACTACGGCATGCTATAAATATTATGCCAGCAAACTATACAAAAGACGAGATACCTGAGCATTTCTCCCATCAAACTCAAAATAAATTTTGATGTGTAAACTTTTCAATCTGATGCACAGCCTATTGTTAATGTACACGTTATCCATAGGTAGAGCCATATTTACTCGCATATTTGGTGAGTAGACACCAGGGACAATACACTCAGGTAACTGCTTACATGTCACTGGATTTTATAGATAATAACATAGTACAATAGTGGGTATATATTGTATTTGTTGTGTGTTTTGCCAGGTAAAAGTGATACACTGTGCGAAATTATGTGTATGAGGCTATTTATAATGGTGGTTCATGTTAAAAACACAGGCACAAACCTGTCCAGAAAACTGACATATTTTATAGTATGGTGTAATATAATTGACAGTAGTCCGTTCTGTTGGGGCTTTTGCATGTGATTAGCTACATTATACGACATGTTCTACTTCACATTTTGCGCTTTGTGTCAAACGCCAGAAGAGGTGAAAGTGGCTGATGGCTTGAACACACAATATGCCGAGTTCACCATTCCATATGCCGTATAGGATACTGTGACGAGGCAGTGTTCACATATATGTTATACATATATTCCATCACATTTGCGAAGCAATTATCGTTAAATCAAACGATTATCAGGTATAGAATGTGTCCATAAGAAAGCTTTTGACCTGGTAGATCGCACTGCAAACATTGAAAATCTATAAATTCAAAATAGCATCACTTAACTGGTTCTCATCGTATGTAACTGACCGTAAGCAAAACGGTGGTATCTCTTCCGATTTCGCTAATGTCATAGCTGGTGTTCCTCAATGATTAATTATTGGACCAACGTACTCTATTTCTTTTATTTATAAATGATTTGCCTTTATTAATTAACAACTGATATGTTTGCCGATGACGCAACAATTCATACATCAGGTAGCGATCCAGTTATCATCCATACTAATCTACAAGCAGATCTAAGACTTAGTGCTATTGAGAATTTGTGTGACCAAAACAAAATGGTTATTAACGCAAACAAGACTACAAGTATGATAATTAGCACCAGACAAAACTTGCAGCTGTATCTGACCTGAGATTAACTTTTTGTGAATCTGCTATTGAGTCTGTAGCTTGTTTTAATGGGGTGGAAAACCGGAGGGCCCGGAGAAAAACAACAGACAAAACCGTCGGGACATAACACAGAGCAAATACCGCGAGACATTGGTTGTTGTTCAGTCATCGTAGTGCTTCAAGACTTGGCACAGGGGTAAATTCTTCAAACAAACTCAGTTTTTATTTATGATATCAATTCATATGCAAATATAAAATGGCAAAACCCCGTACATTAAGACCATATACATTAAACCCCGTACATTAAGACCATATACATTAAACCCCGTATATTAAGACCATATACATGAAACCCCGTACATTAAGACCATATACATTAAACCCCATACATTAAGACCATACACATGTACAGTAAGACCATATACATTAAACCCCGTACATTAAGACCATATACATTAAACCCCGTACATTAAGATCATATACATTAAACCCCGTACATTAAGACCATACACATTAAACCCCGTACATTAAGACCATACACATTAAACCCGTACATTAAGACTAAGGTGTATATACCGATATAATTCACGTGTAAACTGTAAAACAGTATCTATTTAAAGCTACACTTTGTGTCAGTATTATAGCATATCTAGAATATAGGCCAATATTTGAAGATGAAATCCTAAAAATAAATGAGGCAAAAAGAAACGAGGAGGCAACCTCCTCGTGCCTCAGTGTAGTTACGGCCCTGATCATATGAGACGCATGTCCCTTTAAATATCCGATAGCTAGTACAGTTTATCCCTTTCCAATAACCACTTTCCAATAACCAACCAATTTCACACACTTGTAAATGCATCAATACATTAATATAGATCCAATGACTTAGAACTACATAACACTATCCAGTGTTATTTTATGCGTCAGTCTACATGATAAATCAAACAAATACATGTATTGGTGTAAGTTAACATAGCATGGGATGAATTGGATGGTGATAATTTATATCATTACACACATTCAGTTGATGACAGTTACTTCCCATTATAAACAAACTTTGAAGGTGCAAATGTTTCAATTTGTATTACTTATTTTGGCTATTTATTAATGCATGAAATAAACTATGTCAGTGAATACACAAGGTGTGTTGTTGTATAGAAATATATATATAGATATCTTACATCGGAATGTTCACGCTATCCACGCTGTTGAGTGTCAAAATAACCAGACAGCTGTGGTTGGCAAGTGGGTGGGGTAGAGGAAATAGGGCCCAATTATTTTTATTCAAATCAAAAGTTAGCTACCAGCCCACGCGTGTACCAAGTTTTAATTTCTACAGTAGGTTTATGACTGCAGAGGTAGCTTAAATTGAAAATATTAACTTGGTACACGGGTGGTCTGGGTATTAAATTCATGAACGTAGGGAAGAAAAGGTCAAGAAAATGCCAATTTCCGGTTTCATGACGTCACGCCACGCGGTGTCATGACGTCATCGCATGATGTAAACTGATCAAAATTACATTGTTTAAAGAGATGAGATGTTGTGTTTAACAAAACTGGTAAAATGTATATATTTTTTAAAAAATTAAATTTTGGCAAAACCGGATGCGATTTCAGGGCGTTACCACACCTTCCTCTTTCAATTGATGGATTTATATTTATTGAGCAACGGCTGCATATTATGTTACTCGGGAAAGGGGTGATGTCAGATGTACAATATGTTTAAACATATTGCAGTATTCGTAAAAAACTACACCACAGCATGTTATATTATTTTATCCTTTTCTTGTTAAGGGATCAGTGGAACAAGCGGGCTAACTCCCCATGGAGACAGCCCGCTTGTTCCGCTTATTCAGTTGTGATAGTCACTATGGAATTTTATTATAGCAATGTGGCCAGTCTTGTTCATGGTCTGTGACTGTGAGACGGGATAGCTTGGGTTCATGACTTGTATGGTCTGTTTGGCTCCTGTGACTGAATATAGAAATCGGGGCTCATGGCGATTGTGGTCAGTCTAGTCCTTGGTCTGTGACTGTGACTGAATATGGAAAACGGGCTCATGGCATTTGTGGTCAGTGACAGTGTAGTCCCTGGTCTGTGACTGAATATAGAAATGGGGCTCATGTCATGTGTGGTCAGTCGAGTCCCTGGTCTGTGACTGTGACTGAATATATAAATTGGGCTCATTGCATTTGCGGTTTGTCTAGCCCCTGGTCTGTGACTGAATATATAATCTATTTCTGCGATCACAGGAGCCGATTTCATCAAAATTGCAAAGTATACTTATTTAGCAAAGTATACTTTGAGGGAGAAATTTTCAATTTTAATATAAATTTATTAATTGTTATTATACTGAATTTATTACATTATCACAGCCATTTTGGTTACTCCCTCAAAGTATACTTTGCTAGATAAGTATACTTTGCAATTTTGATGAAATCGGCTACTGGTCTGTGACTGTGAAAAGAGACATTGGGCATTTGTGATCCAGATAGCTCATGACTTTGACGGAATAGAAGTAATGGTTATAGTTCATATTAGATTATTAATAAATTAAATTAATTTATATATAATCCAATATGTGAACTATAACGTACTTGTTGTTTACCAGTGCAGTCGCGACTCCGCCCCTACAGTGATTTCAAATCGCTATACTACTGTTGGTGTCCGATAAATTGGCAAGGGCACGTGACGTCACGGGGTCAGCGGACTTTGTCTATTATAGCTTTCTATGGATATAGCCGTTTGCAGCCATTTTAGCTGGCCGAATCGACGCCTTATCTAGAGCAATTTAGAGCTTGAAAATGCATGCTCCCGATAGCTTAGGAGATAATTTAAAGTACCAACTGGTTTACTGTTGAAACAGGCGATTGAAAACCACAATAAATGCCATATTTGTAAACGTAAAACGTTTCAATAGTTGATTCATTTTGATTGCCCAGTCGTCCGCAAGCATTAGCATTATTGTCTGCACAGCTCGGGTGGTAGAGCGCTCGGTAAATGCATTCCACTTGCGTTCCTTTTGTGCGAGTTCGAGCCTCGGAAAAAATAAAAAAATAAATTATGTTTTCTATTCTTATAACAGATTCACCGTTTTCTCACTTTTACGAAAATGTCTTAGATAGAGTTTGACAAAATGGTAAGTTTACAGCGTGACAGATCAGGATGTACATCACTCAGTCAGATCAGGGCATACGGTGTTCACAATTCATTTACTGAATGAATATTTCACTATCAAACAGCGTGAAACAAACGATGTAGACACATTCTAAAATTGTCCCCAGTAGGTATTTCATAGAAACGACAGTACGGGGTTGGGGGACTCTTGGGGACGTCAAATATACACATCCTCGGGGAGTATAAAGTGAGGAACACAATTCAATAAAAAAGATAGCATAGTGATGGTTTGGAACCCACAACCCTCAATGTTGATTAATTAAGCAAAATAATAACTGTTACCACTACGCTATATGCATCAGATACGAACTGTATGTATTGGTCACAGGTTGATATAGGTGCACGTATGTATAACACAGCTTGTATGTTCTAATATTAGATAATGAAACACAGGTGCATCGTTATCGATTAATATTGCATGCATTTCCAATGACCACTTGACGTATGTTGGTGTGATACATATACGATTCGAGTGCCTGTGCTCACTATTATTTTTTTTCAGTAAATACGTAAGAACAAAAGTGACAACTTGATTGAAAATATGCCTGAACGTTACTTGAAGACATGTCGGGCCAACATTGGTGACAGGCATGCTACATCGTCATGCTAATGTCAGTTTTGCATTTCTAACACACCTACTTTACCTATTATGGTTCAATATGGAATGTCCTGTGACCTTTGCCCTTGCCGCTATATCGGAATTCAACAGTAGCATGTGATCGGCGGTGTGACACAAAGTGAGCGCGTGTGTGGGCGGTAATATGATTTGCGTCTCGTGAACTAATGACAACAAGACATACACTCAGTTCTAAACATGGCGCTGAACATTTAATGATTAATGTAATACATATTGGCGAAAGCGTCGCAATATGCGATTAATTGAGACGAAGTGCCGTTCTTTCATTGGTCTCGAGAAACTAGTGTAAACAATAAATGGAGTGATTGTATGTGTGACAAGTGTAGCTGCTGAACTGCTAGCTGTGTCTACTTGCTAGAATGGATCTATAAATACTGTTACACGGATGGCAAGTGCGCCACGATCGATGATGACATAGATAAGACTATGCAGATCTGGGTCTACACTGTATCACAGACGCTAGATTTGCCGAGTTTACCAAGCCCCAGACACATTTGTAAATTGTCGCCACTGGGAAAATGACGTAGACGGGATGTGGGCGAATTAACGAAATAACAGAAATTGACAGAAACAATTACGTAATTATATAAATGCATGTTTTCTGTCAACATACACCATCGGCAAATAGGCGTGCGTTAAACGAACGCGCCTACATACGTTAAGCACACGGTAGAACCTGTGCTAAAGGCCACCTCCGAATAGCAATGATTTGTATATAGTGTCCACATGTTCCAAATTATTCAATTACTCATACAGTGCAACCGCTCTACAACAGCCACCCATGGGAAGACGCAAAACTGACTGTTGTAGAGAGATGACTGTTGTAGGGAGATTAATGCTAAATTAAATTTTGTCGTCCACTGTTTATTTTCTTCCATAATTCTCATCAAAAACATGCTTTGGCAACATTTTAGAATCATTTACAATGGAAATGATTCTCAAATGCTGTCAAAACATGTTTTTATTGAGAAAGAAGGCAACAACAGCAGCAGACAACACTTTTCCTGTTCAGCAGTCTGAGGGTTAGATACAGAGAAAAACCATCCATTTGGGATATAAAATAGCGGCTGTTATAGAGAGGGTGCTGTTGTAGAGAGGTGGCCGTTCGGGGAGGTTCGACTGTACATGTAAACTAGCATGCGAACAAAGACCACCTGTGTACAAAGGCCAGATGTTTCTATTACCATGGCTGGCCTTTATTCACAGGTTTGACCGTGTAGTACACGTACATGCTGCCGCATTCGTGTAGTTGCTAAAGAGTGTAGACCCAGATCAGCCTGCACGGACGCGCTGGAGGCTGGTATTGTCCCTTCAAAGTCTGTTTGACCTTTCATTCGCATACTCATATGTGGCTGTCACTGGAGAAATGGAGCTTGTGGGTTGTGCGATCAGTGTAGCTCCAGATCTGCACGGTCTGATCAGGATCTGCAATGTTCGCCATTCTATCAATGAACCACCCGTAAAATAGATCGTTATCAGGCTACAGGAGTGTGTTATTTGATCAGAATCAACATTGGTCACACTTCCCATAAGCCCCATTTCTCCAGTCACAGACACATAGTAGATGTTTTATCCGGTCAAAAGGGCGTACAAAAATGGCAGGCACAAATGTCTTTATATCATCCGAGAGATTGTCTTGCAAAATAAACATTCATTCACCATTACCCCATTTATTGATGTATTGGCATTACTATCCAATTTATATCAGACGTAAATTTCTACACTGCTATCAGGGGCGATAACCGTGTTTTCTTAAACTGTTAACGGACATAACTATTTAACTCGGCCCCAAGTGCAGATAAATCCTGTGAATGCACTATCTAACTGGCTCCGATACCACCTCATACCTGTACGGCAAGGGGAAAGTGTCGGACCTGAAGACACTGAAAGCTGGTGACTTCCCTGCTCTATACTCAGCATTAGGGGAGTTGGATGTCACCCATCCAGAGCTCATGCAAACAGGACAGGCGTTCTTCTGCGCTCTCTACGGTCAGCAGCAGGGGACGATGATGAGTGAGGCGAGGTACCGTATATACACAAGAACATCAGGAAAGCTACTCAAGCTCATGTCGATATCACCAACTGAGCACAATCTCTTTCTGCACATCTTGCACGCCCATCTGCAGACGATACTTTTTAAATCAGCTGACCGACAGGCTCCGCCTCAACTTGATTGGTGGGAAATCAAAGATGACATTCCAGTAACAGTAACCGCTGATCAGCCCCGAGTACCCAAGGACCTCATGGATGTAGTGCGCTGCGGCTACAAGGCAGAGGGGAAGGCGTATAGCACTGGAAGTTGCAGCTGCCACCGTGACAAAATATCATGTACAGTAGACTGTGCGTGTGCCTGCAGTGACAAATGCTTCAATCCGTTTACCAGACAACATGAAGACGATGATGTGATTGGAGCATATGAGGAAGATGATGATGGCGCCTTCGATTTTGACGATGAATAGGGCGGAGTAATTTACTTTATCAGTAATTGTGGTCATCTTCGGATATTTAGCCACTACTATAATACTGACACAAATATACAAACACTAGTTGAATGACATCTAATCCAGTACTGTATTCCATTTGCTTTAATAATGATCAGTTACCAATATTATTGTCATGAGTACTATCACTAAATTACAGTATGATCGACAATGGTTAGGCTATTGATACTAAACTATTGATATACCCGGCATACAATTCCTAAGTTTGTTAGTGATGACGTTCTGGCGGATGACGGTGGTATACTACATTGCTGTATGCTTTAGCACTACATCTAGCGATTGTCCATGTTCCTCCGCATCTACAGTTTATTAGCTACAGTAGGTCTTTATTATGTTTAAATATCATTACCGGTACTTTACTAATATATCGTATCTTTACATATTACTATTGTTTGTCTTGAGTAATACTAGTCTGAGTGAGTACCACTATTTCATTAGTACCGGTTGTGTTTAAATATCATTATTTATTGTATTTGTACAATGTTACTGTTTTATTGAGTAACACTAGTCTCATTCAGTACCACTCTTTTATTTGTACATGTATTGTTGTATGTATTATTCATATACAATATTCTAGTCATGTATGTGGATTCTAGTCATGTATGTGGATTCTAGTCATGTATGTTTCACACAGACTGGTTGGGGCGTTCACTATTAGCAATCTATCAGTGCGAAACAATCGTGATGCTTCTAATTAATAGCAATGTATATGATTACACTACGGCGAAAGTCAGTTTGATGATCGGGAGCTGCATTGGCCAAAAGTCCTCATGATATATCACATTTGTACATGTAAACTGTGCTTGATTTTATTTGTTTTTGTTTTGTTCTCACAATAGTATTATCTTATTATTACCATGAAAAATGTGTAAACTTGTCAATCAACACCTGACTATGTAAAACAATCAATCAGACACACAGACCAACAAGATATGTTCATTAGAGCCGGATATACGGCAGTTCCAATGGATTGTGGATATTGTGGGGGTCCACATGACGTTGACCTTGACCTCTAGAGTATGATATTAATGCCCAATCACTCTGCCAGTTCGATTAAATTATATATGACTATTGAAACATATAAGATGGATGTCAACATCATTATAATTGGTACATGAGACCAATTTTAGTACTTTTTGGCCGAAAATGACCTTGAACATGGCATTTAACCAAAAGTTGACCCCGAACAACAAATGTGACAGCATAAATTGATTCACCACGTATATAGAAAAGTGGTATCACACATGTTTCTAAGATTATTTGTTAATTTTTTATATCCCTTTCCCTTTCGCGGCGGCCATCTTCGATCTATGCAAATTAGGGGAGTTGCCCAAAGTTGCCGAGGTGGTAATCAAGCTATTTTAGTATGAAACAATGAAAAAACCATACACTTCTCACAACAGCATCGTTGAACTATAGACCATATAAGGGTGGCAATCACAAGGGTTTTCACAGCAAACTGAACTTATCCTACTTTACAATAAATAAACCTATGCTTTAATTAGTGTATAACAAGATAAGGATTGGGCACATTTTGGAAAAATATAGATCCCACCACCTCCTTATATATAGGAAAATGTAACTAGCTGAGAACAGCAGAGATATAAATACGTGTCAGTGGACAGGGAGATGTCCCTGGGGAAGAGCTAGAACTTGTGGTTACTGACGTTTGTTTGTTTGTTTGTTTGTTTATCGATTTAATCGTCACAATTGGCTCTTAGGCCCATCCGGTAGAGCAGGAAATACAATTGTATTTCATAAACTCCAGTGCCGGGATCGAAAAGAGAACTCGGGCCGATGGGACCGTTTCACTAAACTTCGTACGACTAAAATGTTCGTAAGTGCAAATTGAGGATCGTCTGGAAATTGCAATTGATGGATTTACATTTATTGAGCATAGGCTGCATGTGGAACCTATGCTCAATAAATGGAAATCAACTAATTGTGTACAAGAAAACATTCTTAATGTGGAATTTACAGATTATCATAATTTTGCACTTACGAACATCTTAGTGGTACGAACTTTAGTGAAACGGCCCCCAGGAGTGAAGTGACAGTCGGAAGTCGTAACCGCTCCGCTACAATTCCACTCTGCGGTTACGTTACATGTTAAAGGTACATGCCCACTCTGTTCTTTATAGGAATTAAATAAAGGTCACTATTCCACCAGATCAAAAAATTACGAGTGCCCGCTCTACAGGTATAATCATTTATTAATAGTTATTTTACTGATAGTGACTCGCGGTGGTATCAGGATACTTTCATATGTAAATGAGACATGATATTCTTTTTTATTATTTATACATGTACTAATTAAATGCTGCGCCTGAAAAAAATAATATTTTCGGCAGATTATAAAGTATGATCATTGAACATCAAAATATAAATACATAAATAATAAATAGTCATGTCCGTTAACATTTTAAGGAAACAGAGTTATCGCCCCTGATATCAGTGTGGACATTTACGTCTGATAGAAAGTGTATAATAATGTCAATCAATACGTGGGGTAATGGTGAATGAATGTTCTATTTTGCCAGAAAATGTCTCAGATGATGTGTCGGATATAAAGAACATTTTGTGCCTACTGAGTGGGTATGTACCTTTTATATAAATGTGGCTGTGACTGGCTAAATGGGACTTATCGGTCTTGCGACCAGTGTAGATTCGATCTGCATTGTCTGATCAGGAACTGCACTGTTCGTCATTCAATCAATGAGACCAAGCAATATAGATCATTATCATGCTACATGGGTGTGCTATTTGATATGATATGGAATTACACTGGTCACACATTCCATAAGCCCCATTTCTCCAGTCAGAGACACACATATGAAGCACGCCATGTGATTTTGTAGCAAAGAGCTTTTGCGATTGTTCATGACATTATATTTACATTAGCTGTGATATCTTCTATCAATGACGTTGAAAGTTGATGACATTTTATAGCAAATGCGGAATAGAATTCCGAATTCCGTATTTGCTATGGAAAATACATTCGAACCTCTCTAAACCGGACATAGAGAAAAGAAGTTGTGCTAAGGTTTGAAAGGTTTAATTTTCATCTATCTCGGACGATAATGTATGTTCATGATAAAAAATCACCCACGCGTATCTTAAGTCATCTCTCTGCTTTACAGTAGAACCTCTCTGAACCTGACATCCTGGGGATCTCCCAGGGTGTCCGGTTTAGAGAGGTTCCACTGTATCGTAAATGTTGTATATATTGTTTATGAGATATTGCAGATGTTCTGAGGTACACAATCACATGGCGTGTCTCATATGTAACAAACCCAATGATGGTGGCGCAGTTCAAATACCTCCATTCCGCAGCGGGCTACTTGTCAAACTTTAGTAAATAATTGGTATCATTATATATGCTGTGTATATCCCATTATATCCACGGTCCATTGCCCCGAGCATATAGACATCAAATATACTTACGTGTGTCCTAACAAACCGTACCATACAGCCAGCATGTGCAAACGCTGCAGATCCAGATGAGCCGGCTCGTAACGAGCCGTCTCATCTGGATCTACAGAATTTGCCAGCATAGTTCAGATATGGAAAATATATCCGCATTTTCTAACAAATGGAATAGTCCAACAATTAGCATGGCAATGCTAGTTGCGGTGAACGGCTTAAGCAGGTCCGTATAAAACACACAGTATTTCGCTTTCCAACAGCATATACCCAGATCAGTGTTGATTATGGCTTACTCTGCTGTATCTATTTTTAGATCGCGTGAGGTTGTACACCACGAAGTTGTAATAAATACTTCTTTAGCAACACATGCCAGACTAAAATGATTACTATACTATTTATGGTGATATTCGCTGGTTAATAATGGCAATATGTTAAGTTTTTATATGATATATAACGTGTTCGTTATTGTGTAAACGCCTTTTCTTGTACATTTCGTAGGCAATATAAAACGCTACTACTTTAGGTATACTATACTTACAACATACACCTGTACATGTAAATGTGATCGAGTGCGAACTTTCAACTTTATATTTAACGATTAAGCATTTCAAGGGGATTATATTAATACATAAAAGGATTGCATGAATGAAAAGTAACATCCGAATCGAGTCGTGCGAATTTTAATGCATCTTTCGTGTGAATTGGTGTGCAGTATGTGCATGTACGTGAATGCATTATGAGTTCACGTGTTTTGCGGTTATACTGTATAATGTGGTTATAACATGTTCGGGATAATTTGTGTTGTATAGTCAGACTACGAAACAGAATCGGTGAGTACATGTAGGATACTATCGTTTATCAGGTAACGAGCTTTGTATTGGTCGAATGCGCACTGACTGATAACATATTGTTGTACATGTATCAGGCATTGACCATTGATACGAATATCCGGGTTTCAACAAATTGAAAACTAACGTTTCATTCGTCGAACGGCCTCACATGATGTTACCGAATTACGCCCGTGGAATGCCATCACGGAAACAATTGGTATAAACATATTTGATTAAATAGTAATTACATCATTTGTCGGCAGTGTAGTGTAAAGAGGATTGGAACGAAAGATTGCTATCTTATAGAGTTCCTCTCCTTCAAACAATTATGTGGTTCCTTTCAAGGAAATCAGCGTGCTAATTGCTCATTATGTACCAACAACATTACCTGATACATAGAATACCACGCTCGTGTATTTTGTTATCAAGTTTATCAGGCTCGGCTCGGAAACGGTAAGAATTCCTGGGCAAGCCTTGGAATTCCTACGAGTTTTCTAGCCTTGCCTGATAAACTTGATATCAAAATACACTAACCTGGTATTCTCTATATACTTGTCCCACATCTTCACATATTCTGGAGATTGTACCCGTTTATTACACTACCACCTGCGGTAATCTTGTCAATATTTGTCAATTTCTTTACTGCAAAATACTTGAATATTGTGCTTGAAAGCAAACAGCTTCATTGGTTGCGCCTGAGCTGTGCTACAGCTCAGGCGCAGCGAATCAAACTGCTTGCTTGCGAGTTGATATTGCCAATATATGTTCAGAAACGTTAACATATTGGTGATATTAAAGCAGGCGGTGGTGTAGGATCAAAGGCATAGTATGGATATTGGCGTGGGATAAATTACTTTGAAAACGGTTGTCCGCATGTACGACCGATATTTCGCTAGCTGAAGCTCGCAGATTATCTCCTCGTACAGGCGGACGAACGTGTTCTAAGTAGCACTTGTATTTATCAGCTACACATTGACCACATACTGATAACAGAGTGTTGTACATGTATCAGGCAGTGACGCTGATACATACTATCTCGGTCAATCCACATTCGAAAACTGCTTTCACGAATTTCAGTCGAATAATGTTAACGAGTGACGTCAATGCGATGACGCAACATAAACACGTCAACGTTACACCGAAGAACACGTGCTTGCTGATTCCATAGCATAACATGTTACATGATAAATGTTACCTGATAAATAGCATACCATGCTACATGTAGTGTCTTCAGTTCGGCTCAGAAAAGGAATGACCTTCTCAATGAGCCTCCTACGGGTTTCTAAGCCTTGCGCTTTAAACATCATATGAAAATATACTAGCCTGTATACTTCTCTATTTCCGTCTGTATTGGTATAAATACATGTATATGATGGTTCATCAAAATTGCATGTACTCATTGCATGTACTCATCTCATTGCATGTACTCATTGCATGTACTCATTGCATGTACTCATTGCTGAGGGTTCATTATTTTGTTGGATATTCACTAATTAAAATATAGGTTTACTGATTGTTAAGAAAGATAAATTCAATCTCCGGTGGCGCAAAAACTCAGCGGCTGGAATTGAAACCGCCTCACGTGACAAACAAGCTCCGACTTACAAAATAATCCCAATTTATATGCGTGAAACTGATGTAAATGATACATTAACATGCCTGTGAAGTAGATTAGTACATCAATTGACCGGTTTCTGCAAGCAAAGAGTGTCTATGGCATAACAAATATGGCTTATTCTTTTTAACGTACTACACCGCTCATGAATATCTGATGATTTAGCGTGGTTAAACCTCGAAAGCAGGCAACTTGATCGGCTGTGCTACAGCTCAGACACAGCCAATCAAACTGCTTGCTTGCGAGTTGATATTGCCAATATGAGTTCAGAAACGTTGCAATTTGTGCAAGATTAACGCAGTCAGTTGTGTAGGCGTATCCTAGTCAATGCAGGATATGGCAGTCTGTTACTGGTCATTCTGTAACGCATTTTATACATGTAAATCGTCTTAACTACACAACTATCGCATTAGATAACTTATTCAATTGTCTAGAGATAAATTGGATAACATGAGTAACACGAATATTTTGGTAAAATCGTGATACTGCCAGCCAGTGAGATCGATATTAGAATTTTTGTCTTGGTCATCGGGTTCGTATTAACGCAGTAGTTATCGCCCAAGACGATTTACATGTACTCCATGTGCCTGGTCAAGGCGAGATAAAATGTATTAATCCTTAGACAGCTATTATCTTATTTATTTTTTTGTCGTCTGCTGTTTATTTTCTATTTTCCAGTTTTATCATCAAAAACATGCTTTGACAGCACTTTAGAATAATTTGCAACATGGTTTGACAGCACTTCAGAATCATTTCCATTGGAAATGATTCTGAAGTGCTGTCAAACCATGTTTTTATTGAGAAATAAGGCAAGATATAAAAGCAACAGCAGACGACAATTGTTGTGAGTAGCGGTCTAAGGGTTAAGTCGCATTGCTATCTTTATTCGACGACACAATTTGCAGAATTTAATATACATGTGAACAGCGATTTATCCCGTCAATAAGTGTGTATGTGCCGTGAAACACGGTGCCGTTAAACATTTTTGATATCCTGTCAATACGACCTAATTACTGCGTATGAATATGTGCGGTGACTGGGATTATTGTTTTTGCATTTTAAAGCCATTTGAAGGTGTTGACGGGATAAATAGAATAGTAGGTTAGTGCCGTTAATGTGAAAAATTATCTGGCGCGGCACGGAAACGGGATGTGCTCGGCAGAGCCTCGCCCATCCCGTTTCCTAAGCCTTGCCAGATATGTATTACCAGTCCATTAATGAGAAAATGCGGACTATTCTTCTCACTAAACTTCGTACGACTAAAATGTGCGTAAGTGCAAATTTAGGATCGTATGGAAATTTCAATTTATGGAATTACATGTACATTTATTGAGCAGAGGCTGCATATGCAACCTACAATGTATGCTCAATAAATGTAAATTCAAAAATTGTTTACAAGAAAGAATTGTTAATGTGAAATTTACAGACTATCATAATTTTGCACTTACGAACATTTTAGTCGTACGCAGTTTAGTGAAATGGCCCCCTGGATCTACACTGTTGGCACATGCTGGCTTTATGGTCTGTAAACTTGAAATCGTTAGTATAAGTTATTGTTCACATATTGGATGTTTAAGGAATTAAATGCGAGGGAGTTCATAGTTCAGCCATGTGTATAATTCAATGTACCATCCGCGTATTGCTTTTCCATTTATTATCGAACAGTTCATAATTAAATCATGTAATATATAACTTTTGTATAACGTTGCAATAAGTGGAATACAAAGTTTTCGAGCGATTGGTTTAGAAAGTAGTGTGAACTATAAATACATTTATGGTTTATTACATAAAATGGGGGGGGGATTGACACCAAATTCCCATAGCTCACATACTATGAATAGTGTTACCTATAGGAGTGGTCAGACATGTTTGATCAACTCCATACAATTAATTTCGGTACCTTAGGTTTTGGATCATGTTTTTATCACCACAGTATTGTTTACACTAGTTTCTCGAACACTGAAGAACAGCATTTCGTCTCAATTAATCGCATATTGCGACACTTTCACCAATATCTATTAAATTAATCATTAAATGTTCAGCCGCTATATTTAGAACTGATTTTACGCATAAGCATATTACCGACCAAACACGCGCTCACTTAGTGTGACTGTCACACCGTCAATCACATGCTAGTATAGCGATTCGAAATCATGTTTAGGCGGAGCTTCGCGAGTGGGCTGGTAAACAATAAGTCCAAAATAGTTCACATATTGAATGATTAATTTAATTTCTCGCTCGCTAACGCTCGCTACGAAATTAATTTATTAAAAATGCAATATATGAACTATAACTATTACTTGATACAAGTGAATTCAATGGTATTTTGAGAAATGATTTTGTCCGTACTGGTACTGTTTTATCCACCCGGTATCATCACAAGAGTCTTGGGCTACAAACTCTCACAGCATTAGTTTCAGTCCTTACCTTTTTTCAATTACAGAACTACAGCGAGTTACCTGCAACGGAGATAACAATTAAACAATCATTGGCAAGGGAGATAATCCAGTATGACGTTAACAGAGGAGGTGCCCGATCACTGCCAGAGATGTCACGTGGTATCGTCGGCTCTGGAACTCCCGCCGTGGCTCCTGGACCCCGCCATTATTCTCATTGGTCCACGTGATCACGTCACGTGGTGTCGGAAAAGGGCACAGCATGAAGCATATAAAATGGTATGTATACATACATGTTGTTCAGGGTATGGAAGGTCTTCGGTCCAATTGGCTGCGAACGGTAACTCTTGTAGCCTACCGGGTGTAGATTGCCAGAGTTACCATTCGCAACTACGGTCCAATGTCCACCCTAAAATACGTGTATATGATACTTGTTTACATACATGCATACCTGTAACAACACACAGGCGCCCGTTTCACTGAACGTACCATCAAATATTCGTATGAATAGTTTTATGGACTTGCCTCCATGTTCCTCCTGCAACGGCTTTCAGACCAAATGTTATAATAAGTGTAACTTTCAAGTTTGCATTTACGATTGTCTTAGCCGTACGACGGTTACATGCAGTAAAACGTGTAGAAACCAAATTGCTACCCCGCGCCATACCTCTCGCAAGGGTAGCAATTTAACCCCATCTCTTTAATGTAGCACATGGAAGAGTGATTTTTGCAATCGGTTATCCGGCGTGTTTGATATGTTAGCGATATAAAACTGTCGAAAGTGTATAAATATAAAGAACATACACATGCAGAAATTTGTTATTTTACCGTGTCAATGTGTTTATCTGACAGTTGCATGTATATCTTGTGAATTTGAAAGCTTCATTTCGTTATGTTGAATGTTGAACAACTAGAGAAAAGATGGCTTCCATGGGAAAATGGTTTCCCTGTTCTATTATTTATTGGCAATTTACAAGTTCTACATCAAAGATTATTTGTTTAAATGCATAAAAATAAGTTTAATAAATTTTAACCTTCATTCAACAAGTTTGTGTATACACTGAGGTTGCTCACATTTTTTGAATGGGTCAAATTGTAGCCGTAGATAACATATCGGAGGCGATTTATTGTAGCGATGAAACATGAATGGAGGAGGTCCACTGGAGAACCACTTAGAACCAATTATCTCATTTATAGTTCGCCCTACTGTGTAAGCCAATCGCTGGCCAGTATCGAGCTACACTGATTTCACTATTCACTTGCAAGATTTAGCCCCAATAAGTTACATATTACCAGATTTAAACATTAATTGTTCGACAATAAATGGAAAATCAACACTCGGTTGGGAGATGCATAGTAAACTTTGGCTGAACTATGAATATGTTATTGTTGACATATTGGACTTTTATGGAACTAAATGCTGGGGTCGCTAGCGCTCCCTCGCATTTAATTCCTTAAAAATCCAATATGTGAACAATAACTATACTTAAAGTGACTGTGTCTCAGATGATGTCTCAGATATCCACATATGGGTTTTTTCGATTGACGCACAGTAAAGGACATACTTATGTCAATCAATCGCACTATTTTATTGGACACAATCCCGAAAATTAAGGGATAACCGTGCTTTGTGTTTCTATTTGGAGTGCTATGTGGGAGGTTTTATGATCTGTGAATCAGTTTTACGGAGCCGTAAAACTGATTCTGAGACCATTAAACCTCACGAAGCATGGTTATCCCCATTCTAATGCACATAGTATGCTCCCTACATGTACTTTCTGCAACGTCGTAGTATATCACGAACCGTGATATGTTCAACACGTCAGCCGGTTGTTGTCGTCATCGATTACCGCCTCACACCAAATGAATTTTAAGAAATGTAACTCCGCCGAAGAATATTCCCATTTCAAATTGAGATCAACGGGACTTTTTCTAAGACGTGTATACATTGTACATGTATTCAACTCTAAAGTTTATTTAAAAATTGTATTGCTTTTCTATGCGTAGTTGCAACAGTTAATTGCTGTTGTTCATTTAAAGAAATGTCAACATTTCTGCAGAGGGTTCGTGTGATTTTTACAAAGGAAATGTAAACAAGAGTCAACAGGATTTCCCAGGATTACCCATCTACAATATAGTTTATTATGTATAGTCATGTATGTGCAAATTGGAATTCGTAAAGTTATAGGCTGATACTGGCATATCGAGTTTGCATTTTAGCATTTGAGTAAATTATTCTGTATCTTGCCTTTTGGGCGGGTGGGGTAATATTTTTGGGAATGTGTTGAGTGGCCACCCTGAAGTCATATTTGTCAGTCATTGTTCGATTCTCTTTTCCGCTTTGAGTCGTACATGTCAATATGGCAGAATGATTAACCGAACATGTACCGAAAATGATTTGGGAAATATTTGCATTCCCCGCCGCTTGCCATTGTTTACAAAATTTGATATGCTCTAATTTTTCATATTTTAGGGACTGTAATTACAACTCACCAATCAGATGCGTGATTTCTATATTCGGTGCATTATAATATACGTTATATTCAAGTACATGTTATCTGTAGCCTATTTCACCAACATTGCAAAGTATACTTACAAATGTATCTGGCAAAGTATACTTAGAGGGAGAAATTTTCAATGTAAAGATAAATTTATTAATTGTTATTATACTGAATTTATTACATTATCACAGCCATTTTGGCTGTGATAATGCAATACATTCAGTATAATAATTCTGCATACTTTTAATCATCAAATATATGTAGTCATTAGTTCTATATGACATAATGCATTTAAGGAAAAATAAATGATTACTCCCTCAAAGTATACTTTGCTAGATAAGTATACTTTTGATGAAATCGGCTACAGAAACTGTGAATAACAGGGAACATAATTTGGCATAATTTGGCATGGCATACTATGACATTTTCGCTGTTCATATACCAGTAAGGAAAACACGATCGATTTCTGTATGTATTGTTGTGGAATGATACTAGTTAGTATAAAACAATAGCCTAAGAAAGACGTTCACATTATAGAGGCTAATCTAATTATTTTAAATGTATTTATTTATTATTTTAATGTACTGACCATCGATTGCAAAACTTGTTTATAATACTGAAAACTAACTACCGTTGCAAACGCTACTTATTGGTATATCTACTATTTTGTCAGTATTAAACATAGTCCCAATCTCTGATGTGTATGCCACTATGCGATAGCAAGTGGGGGGGGGGCATATTGCGTTGCTCTTGTGGTTCCGTACGTCCTTCGTCTGTTCGTCCGTGCGGACGTACGTCCGTCCGTGTACATTTACGTCGAAAAGACGTAATATCTTCAATAGTACGCGAATGATTGCTTGGACACTTGAATCACATGAACATTTGTCACACACTCGCACCAACGTTAACACGACATTGACTTGTGTCATCTTCGAAATGTCGTTGAAACACTTAGTCACTAAGAATGAATCATCAAGCTACTTAGAATGTAAACAACACAAACGCATTGAAACAGTGCGAATGAATAAAGCATCAAGCCAAATGCACATGCAATTTAGACTATAACCAAGAAGATTTCAAATGCCACAAACACGAATGACGAATACAATAACATGAAAGTAAGTTGTAATGGCACCAGTCAGCAAGCATCAAGCCACATAGAATTGTAATAAGACGGGTAGAACTTAGAATGTCATCAGCAAGCAAGCATCAAGCCTAATATAAGTATGGCGGATATTACCTTCCATATACATGGAGCAATGGTTGCGGTATAAAAGTGTATAATTGTGTCACTATGCAACCAGTTCTAAAAAAATGCAAATGCCCGCTATACAGATATAAGCATTTAGTAATATTAATTTTACTGATAGTGACTCCCGAAAATTAAGTGGTATCGGGCTATTTTCCTATGCAAATGAAGCATGATATTTTTTTAATTATTTATACTAATTAAATGCGTCATCTGAAAAAATTATACTGTCGACAGATTATAAAGTATGAACATTGCACATCAAACAATTAATATAGAGAGTAAATAGTAATGTCCGTTAACATTTTAAGGAAATACGGTTATCGCCCCTGATATCAGTGTGGAAATTTACGTCTGATATAAAATGTATAATAATGCCAATCAATACGTGGAGTAATGGTGAATGAATAATTTGTTTGGCCCGAAAATGTCTCAGATTATGTATCTGATATAAAGAACAATTTGCGCCTACTGAGTGGCCATGTACCTTTACGACACAGTTAGATCGCGGTTCGTTTGCATTTACGAGGAGGTAATCCGCGAGCTTTAACGAGTGCATTATCGATCGTACATGCGGACGAACATGGTCTAACTGAGATATCACATCATCATGTCCATACATTGCCCATGTGAGGTGTACATTTGTAAATGCAGAAACAAAACTCTCGAAACTGTATCAAAGATGTGATAATTAAATGTACAACAGCTACATGTAAAACGCATGTACGGAAGGAAGCCCATTAGGGCCACTTCACTTTGTTTGAGATCTTTTCTTGCATTTTTGAGATCTTTTCTTGAATTTTACTTTCTTGAATTTTCGAGATCTTTTCTTGAATTTTCAAGATGTTTTCATGAATTTTCAAGTTCTTTTCTTGAATTTTCAAGTTCTTTTCTTGAATTTTCAAGATATTTTCTTGAAAATTTCAAGAAAAGAACTTGAAAAATCGAAAATTTCAAGAAAAGATCTTGAAAATTCAAGAAAAGAACTTGAAAATTCAAGAAAACATCTTGAATAAATGGAAATTAAAAAAAAGTGAAGTGGCCCTAATTGGCTTCCGTACATGCATCATTAGAGACATTTTGTCTTCGTTTCTTGCCGCGTACATGTAAAGACGACAACGAAGAAAATTAACCCTTAAACCGCTATTCACAACAATTGTCGTCTGCTGTTGCTTTTATATCTTGCCTTATTTCTCAATAAAAACATGGTTTAACAGCATTCAGAATCATTTTCAATGGAAAATTATTATTCTGAAGTGCTGTCAAAGCATGTTGTAAATTATTGTAAAGTGCTGTCAAAGTATGATAAACAGCAGACGACAAAACAAAAAGATAGCGGTCTAAGGGTTAATGTTATTCTCTACGCAGCGTAGAACCGTAGGAGCGAAAATTGTGAATTTATTATTACACAGTTTTCACGTATTCCTCATGATGCCATGTAAGTACAAGTTATTGTTCACATAATTATTAGATATTTACGAAATTAAATGCGAGGGAGATATGTGAAAGATAACAGACATATAGTCCAGTCAAGTGTACAATGCAATGTCCCATCCGAGTATTGAGTTTCCATTCCCTGTCGAACAGTTAACCCTTTGAACCCGAAAGCCCGCTATACCGGTTTATGCAAACAGTACAGATCCAGATGAGCCGGCTCGTAACGAGCCGTCTCATCAGGATCTGCACTGTTTGAAAGTAATTTTCATATTTTTGAGAACAACAAATACCCCCCTTTTTATAAATGGAATAGTCTGAAAATCATTTTGCGATGATTGGATTGGTTGCAAAATTAACATATCGCAGCCCATTCAGTTACTTAGGGGTGAAAAGGTTAATCATTAAATCTAGTAATACATAACTTCTTGAGGTTAAACGTTGCAATATGGGAAATAAGTAGAGCACAATGCTGCCTAGCTATTGGCTTAGAAAGTAGGGCGAACTATAAAATGAATTGACTTTTAAATTAAATTAAATTGAATTGAATTGAAGAGCCCAACATGTAATGTAATTCTCTTCTCTCTCTACACCAAGGTGTATGATCACGTGGTACTAACAACAACAACAAGTACCGATTCAAAGTACGTATTATTTTATAGTATCCTTATTACGTAACGGATTTTGATGTAATATGGCGCATCAAACGCGTCTTGTTAAGCTGCATTTGGTGGTCTCTTGATTTTCGCCCAAACTTCTCTCGTTTTTGCGGAGAATCGATTTCCGTGTCTCCGACACGGAAATCGATTCTTCACAAAAACGACATAAGTTTGTGCCAAACTCCCTAGACCACCAAATGCAGCTCACGAAGGCGCGTTTGCTGCGCCATATGTCATCAAAATCCGTTGCGTATTAAGGAAAATATCAAATAATACTTACTTTGGAGTGGGCGACGTTGTTGTTGTTGTAACCACGTGATCATGCACCTTGTACACGGCATGGAAACGAAAGGCACAATTGTTCATTGAAAATAAAATGCACACTGTTCGCCAATGTCATAAGGTTCATTGGTCCGCTAATGATACATGCCTGATATACGACGGAAATATTGTCGAGGGGGCATAACGTTAGATGAATTATGTCATGTTGGTTTTTACACTTCAATGGCTGGAATTCTTATGATACCAGACAACTAGTTTAATATATGACTGTTCTTACATGCGAAATGATTTACAGGGCTCCTGTTAAGGAATTAGTAATTGTGTAGTAGACCACAATTATTGAATAGTTTGCTTCTAAATGAAAACAGCGTAGGAGGGTATTGAAAAGTGGTGCGGCCATACCGTCGAACGAGCAAAGTTCGTGATAATGCTAGGGGGTCCGGGGAACGGTTACACTAAACACCAAAATACACACAAATCCACCCAAATATAGTATACATACATATAAATATACCACAAATACCCCCTAGATAGTGTCAGATAGTAGTGTAAAGCATATATTGACGCCAAACACATCATATAATTGACATATGTACATATAGTCAAATAAATCTGTTAAATTGGCCATATGCTCGATTTATGCACATTGAATCACCAATCATATGGGAAATACATGCAAATATAGTTCAATATATGGGCCGCGCCATACGAAAACCGGGCTTAATGACAAAGTCATGAAAAGCTGTTAACGTTTCAAATTGTCTAGCGTCGCCGTAAAAGTTCACAGTTTGCCCTCCCATTTACGTTTACTGGTGTCAGTTAACATTAATTGTGAACAGAAAACGGAAAATAATAACTTACTGAAACTTTCACTAATATCAGACGCGATACCTTGTATCTCGGTACACAAATTATGACGTCATGACTTAACGTCACGTACTTGTGACGTCATTGAACGTGAATACATGTTTGTCGTTATGGTCATGGTGTCGTGACAAACTATTATAGCAAGGATACTTGCACGAGTTCCTCGCAGCATCAATGACTTAGAAATGCTCCAGGCGCTGTACAGTGTCGCCTAACTGTCGTTCTTTGACATTTTTACTCTTTTTCGTCGGTTGTCCTTATGAATTCAAAATGGTGAACGCAGAATTTAACTGGCTACATATCAGAGAAGTCTTCGCTTACACTGCACTTTGATTCTTAAATAATCTTAAATATGAACAACCTAGTGTATGCCAACGATATTACCATCTATTATCTTGGTAAATTAATGCCACTCATTTTATCATAAATATAATGACAGCTATATAATGACATAAATATCCGGGGTTTGTATTGAATTTAAAATAAATGCATCAACATATTAATTGGAAATGTGATGGTCATAAACTTGCTTTTGTAGTCGAAAGTGCTTGTGTAGTATCAAATCATCAGTTTATCACTTGACTGCATAATAATGTATATCAGGCGATGGTAATGCGATCCTCAAGACAGACACACGGCGACAATTATAAGGTATCAGGCCGGTATCGTGTTTTGTCACAAAGTTAATGTTATAAGCGGCCTACTGCCTACTTTAAAATATGTCGTCGTATACGAAATGTTAAATGATGTCGCTATTATTCCCCAAAATTATTTCAGACAGCAGCAAACAACAGGGAAACGCCTCACTCTGCCTTATTTGAAAAAAATGCATACGAAATTACGTTACTTGGGCCGCAATCCAAAACATGACGTTACATTAGCAACTGCAACACGAGCCATAAACATTATTATCATGATTATTAACCGATCTACTTATAGATCGGCTATATATTGGTTATCCACTGGTTTGTGAAAAAGTTTGTAATCACCCTTTTCTCCTATATTCGGTAATCTACAAACGCGAAATGTGTTGTATCACTTCCAAATTACATCAACCGGATAATTTTTCGTTTTTGGCCATTATCTCTGTTGAAAACTTTCAATATTGCGAAATAACACAATTTGTCTATAAATAAACGTTTTCACTACAATAGTTCGGTAAACTAAAGTTAGGCGGTTTGTAATTTGGCTATAAATAAACGTTTTATCTACAAGAGTTCGGTAAAAAAAGTTAGGCGGTTTGCCTCCTAGTCAAGGGGCAATTGTAGGTATATATATAAGATTCCGGCACCTCGTGTTAATTTATGGCACCCGGTGTTTTTATAAACTTGAATGTATAAGGTTTCCAAAAAATCCGGGTGCCATTTTTTAAACCAAGTTGAAGGTCATTTCAAGGTCATTGAACTTTATGCTTGACGGAAGTCGAAAATTGCCAATATATGAGCCAATAAGTCATGGTCCTTAACTTGGAAATTGGTGTAAGTTGTTAAAAAACATTTCTGATGGATATATTAAAGAATTTACGTAAACTACACTAATATTCAGTATATAATTATCATATTTTCAAAATGGCCGCCAACAATCGGGTATTTATGAGATTTCGGTTGACTTGCTACATATTTGTGTAATGCTAAGCGCCTTCACCTATATTCAAAGGTTAATTCTTTCAACTGGAATAATATTGTTTACATTTGACTACCATAAGTATTGCTATGATCAGATATTAATGATAGCTAAATATAACTGGGAAAATTTGGTTGGGGAGGAAATCAACACTTCTTTCACTTTTCCCTGACATATATTGAACCCTGATTTGATCGGTAAATAACATCATGCTCTGCATGACTTTTCATTTTCATACCTTGTCTTGGCCTAATGGGAGACACTTGGTCAGGCTACGAGATATCCAAATTTGGTTGACATGCGATAAAAGATGACAAATCTATAGGACTTGTCCGGATCAACACCCCTTGTATACGCCGTTGATAAAAACGCCGTAATTTCGACGTCATTGATCTAAAACGTCATATAAGTTTTTACCACGGGTCATAAAACTACTTCTGAAATGAACCATAATTGGAATACATTGATAATTTTGGCGGCATATGGCTTTTAAAAGATGTACAATTCAGAATACGCGAAAAAGTAAAAACTGAAAATGTTGTCATTAAGCCCGGTTTTCGCACGGCGCGGCTCATATATAAATATGCCACAAATACACCCTGAAACATATCAGTGTATGCTCTCCTTCCGTTATCAGAATTTGTAAAACCTATTTTATGTATCAGTGTAGACCCTGATCTTTATTATTCTCCACCCTTTTTGGGATGCGCGTATATTTTATTAAAATGCCCCACAAATATGCCACAAATACACCCTGAAACGTAGACTACCAGTGTGAACATCGGCTTACCTCATCAAACATTATTTGAGCCGCGTCGTGCGAAAATGTGCCTTATGGCGAAAATAACGTTATCGAGTAAATGAGGTCGGAAACGTCGCTTCCATTTACGCGATTGACATAGCTGACGTCGTTATTGACAGCTGGTAGTGTATTATCGTGTGCTAGTCGGTGTACCATTAGCGAAACAAACCAATTGTATATAGACCATTGACTATTTTAATTACAATTTTATGTCAAAATATAAATGTACGTTCTCGGGGTTGTTATGAAAATAAATGATCAGAAACGAGCAATGTTGAGTAGCATGTGAGCTGGTGGTGTCGGCATTCCAGTTCGCGTATGGACCCGATAAATGGTTTTCTTTTTGTATTAGTATATCGTTTACCGAGATATTACATACATGTTATTGTATGTACAGTATATATGTGATATTAAAAGCGGTAAACGACGTCGGAAAAACGACGTTTCAAATTGTCTAGTGTCGCCGTAAAAGTTCACAGTTTGCCCTCCCATTTACGTTTACTGGTGTCAGTTAACATTAAGTCTGAACAGAAAACGGAAAATGATAACTTACTGAAACTTTCACTAATATGAGACGCGATGCCTTGCACCTTAGTACACATATTATGACGTCATGACTTGACGGCACGTATTTGTGACGTCACTGAACGTGAATACATGTTTGACGTTATGGCCATGGTGTTGTGACAAAATATTATAGCAATAATACTTGCACGAGTTCCTCGCAGCATCAATGACTTAGAAATGCTTCAGGCGCTGTGCATTGTCGCCTAACTGTCGTTCTTTGACATTGTCACTCTTTTTCGTCGGTTATCCTTATGAATTCAAAATGTTGAACGCATAATTTAACTGGCTACATACCAGCGAAGTCCTCGCTTACACTGCACCTTGTGTGTGCCAACGATATTACCATCTATTATCTTGGTAAATTGAGACACTTTTGAACAATTCAATCCAGTACTTAGCGAATGATATGCCATTTAATGCCACTCATTTTACCCCTTGTATACGCCGTTGATAAAAACGTCGTAATTTCAACGTCATTGATCTAAAACGTCATATAAGTTTTTAACACGCGTCATAAAAATACTTCTAAAATGAACAATAATTGGGATACATTGATAATTTTGGCGGTATATGGCTTTTAAAAGATGGACAATTCAGAATACGCGAAAAAGTAAAAACTGAAAATTGTGTCATTAAGCCCGGTTTTCGCATGGCGCGCCTCATATATATTCTGTTCGTTAGATAACTTTAACACAACGGAACAAACCTAACATGGCGGTCTGAAAAACGTCGATAATTGGAAATCTCGGCTGAAATTACGTCAGCTGACTTCACGACGTCATATCTTGTGACGTCGTCAGACTCCCGAAGACAGGTTTTCTCGCGACGCAGCTCATATGTGACGCGCCAAGCGAAAGAAAACCTCCTCTACTGAGTTGACCAATAATTTGCCAACGTTGTTCGTCCGTCAGACGTCGACGTCGCTCCATAATGGCACTAAGCAATGTAGTCCGGTTATAAGCTGTGCGTAACGACGATTGCAACGATGTACAAATGTATACTATACATGTAGAGCACGGGAATTTTGATAGCTGACCCCTGTGTCATATTGGGCATGATTTCGTGCAGTCATTGATGCATGACTTCGCTTAAATTGCTGTTACTATGCAACATATGCCTAGGCTATAGACTGGTAGCGTTTGTATTTTGTATTGTTTTAATGTTTATATACTTCTGCAAAGGAGTTTACTATCGCCATATCCCTCAATTGTTGTGTTATGTATATATCTAGTTATCTAGTTTTGTATACAGAGATGCGAATAATTTTCTTTTCTAAAAAAAAAAAAGATCTGAAAAGTGGTGCGGCCATGGCCGTACGGCCGTACCCGTTGTTACGCCTATGACGTGTACTACATGTATTAGTTTTAATACGCTGTGTTATTAAACTGCGAAAGACACATTTATGCAATTAACTGGGTCTCAGGGGCGGATATAGAGGCGGGGGGTTCCGGGGTTGCAACCCCCTCCCCACCGTTCAGCCACGGAGTTTACATATATCACAGTTTACCACCAGTTGGAGTCTGAATTTAAATGCCGTAAAACACAGGAAAGTGCATTTCGAAGAGCTCGAAAATAGGACAAACCCCTAGTTGCGAACGGTAACGCTTGCAATTACTCCTGTAGCTAGCTACGGACGGTACGGGAGTAGATTGCAAGAGTTACATTCGCAACTAGACACTCCCCCACCCCCGTTCCCCAAATGGTGGATCCGCCCCTGGGTAAATATTATGCAATGAACTGAGTATATTTATGCAATAAACTGGGTCTATTTATGCAATGAACTGGGTTTATTTATGCAATGAACTGGTTTTATTTATGAAATGAACTGGGTCTAGTTATGCAATGAACTGTATCTATTTATGCAATGAACTGGATCTATTTATGCCATGAACTGGGTTTATTTATGCAATGAACTGGGTTTATTTATTAAATGAACTGGGTCTAGTTATGCAATGAACTGTATCTATTTATGCAATGAACTGGATTTATTTATGCAATAAAATGAACTGGATCTATTTATGCAATGAACTGATCTATTTATGCAATGAACTGGATTTATTTATGCAATGAACTGGATCTAATGAACTGGATATATTTATGCAATGAACTGGATATATTTATGCAATGAACTGGATATATTTATGCAATGAACTGGGCCTATTTATGCAATGAAACTGGGGGTTTATTTATGCAATTAACTGGGTCCATTTATGCAATGAACTGGGTCTATTTATACAATTAACTGGGTCTATTTATGCAATTAACTGGGTCTATTTATGCAATGAACTGGGTCTATTTTATGCAAAGAACTGGGTCTATTTATGCAATGAACTGGGTATATTTATACAATGAACTGGGTCTAATTATGCAATTAACTGGGTCTATTTATGCAATGAACTGGGTATATTTATACAATGAACTGGGTCTAATTATGCAATGAACTGGGTATATTTATACAATGAACTGGGTCTAATTATGCAATGAACTGGGTCTATTTATGCAATGAACTGGGTATATTTATACAATGAACTGGGTTTATTTATGCAATTAACTGGGTCTATTTATGCAATGAACTGGGTATATTTTATGCAAAGAAATGGGTCTATTTATGCAATGAACTGGGTCTATTTATACAATGAACTGGGTCTAATTATGCAATGAACTGGGTCTATTTATACAATGAACTGGGTCTAATTATGCAATGAACTGGGTCTATTTATGCAATGAACTGGGTCTATTTATACAATGAACTGGGTCTATTTATACAATGAACTGGGTCTATTTATGCCATGAAATGGGTCTATTTATGCAATGAACTGGGTCTATTTATGCAATGAACTGTGTCTATTTATGCCATGAACTGGGTCTATGTATTAGCTAATGAATAGGCCGTGCTTGCATGTTACTATGTACATGTAACTAATTGTCCTGATACACAAAGGCAACAATTGGCTATTTCCTTCCTCATCAAACATTTAAGGCGAGTTGCCGATACACAAATTAGATATCCAGGAAGTGTGTGTATGTATTAACGACACACAAATTAGCTATCCAGGAAAAATGTAAGTGTATTAATACACGGATATTGGACAATAATTGTTTTTGTGATTGCAAACTGTATTATATCTGCATTATAAACATTATTCTGTGACCGAACCCTTGGATATAAACTTTCTGAAGTGTATGTACATATATAAATGTAGCTGCGAATGGAGAAATGGGGCTTGTGAGCTTTGCGACACGTGTAGATCCATATCAGCCTGTGCATCCGCACAGTCTGATCAGGACCTACACTTTTCGGCATTCCATCAATGAAACATCCGTCATGCTTCTAACAAGCAACATACATGTAGATGGCTATCAGGCTACAGGTGGGAGCTACTTGATCACAAATATCATAAGCCCTATTGCTCCAGTCACAGCCACAACTACAGTGGGGTCAGCGTGTAAGTGCACACACGAACGAACACGACAGGTTGGTTCCAACCTGTCGTGTTCGTTCGTGTGTGCACTTACACGCTGACCCCACTGTATGCATATAATTCAATCTTTCTGTGATGTTTACGTCAGGTAAACTGTGATAATATCGTCATCACGCTCACATTTCTATTTTTTTTCTTCTTTCTTTTTAACTTAATAAGTGAACGTTGTTTGCTCCCCATGGACTTAATTGGCGTTTGTATTTTGTGATGCGTTCACTGCATTCATGTGGGTGGCAGGTGGGAGTATGCGATGGGTAATTTAACGATCGGGGTTCATCCTCACCGGAATTGCCTCACAGTTTGGCTCTCACAGACGTCTTTGGCATTTTGTATGTGACAGTTGAATCTGGTTATACCCCTTATGTGATGTGAATATTACGATTATTCGCAATCCTATTTTAGGGGAAGGTGCCAAGTGACTTTGGTGTGGTACATGTATGGACCTGGCACCAGGTCAGGTTATTCTAATTTCAGGGTCAATATATTTTTATCGACTTAAATATTCCGTTCTGATTTTGGGATCACCCCCCCCCCCCGCCCCCCCCCCCCACCCCACCACACAATGCAGCAGGTTAAAATGGGAATCGAACTCGTTTGTCTGGCCTTACATGACCTTAGCTGTTGATACGCCGTTAAACACTAATAAACAAACACCGCATTCATTTTATGTTATCGATGTATTATATTTATTTTAATTGGGAACCGTAACACCGCTAGTCCTATACTGCACCTGGGGCCCGTTTCAATAATCTTCGTACTACTAATACCTTCGTAAGTGCACATTCAGGTTCGTCTGGAAATTTCAATTGATGGATTTACATTTATTGAGCATAGGCTGCATATGCTGCTCAATAAGTGTAAATCCAATAATCATTTACAAGAAAACATTGTTAATGTGAAATTTGCAGACTATCATAATTTTGCACTTACGAACATTTTATTCGTACGAAGTTTAGTGAAACTGCTTAGTAATACAGTGCAACCTCTCTGGGCGGGATATTCTGGGATGTAATTGTCGTGTTCCCCGTTGCTAACTAGTAAATTGAATGTTCTGGCTGTCACGCAAGGAGACATACAAAAATGTTCTGGCTGTCGTGCAGGGTGGCTTACAGGTACAGTGAAACCTCTCTAAACTGGACACCCAGGGTGTCCAGTTTAGAGAGGTTTCACTGTATATCACGCATTTGATCATTTTCAGTCATAGCTGTGTGCTATGCGATCATGAACAGACATTATTCCCCGAGATAAATTACCAAGAAACTCATCAAAAACGATATCACATATATTTTCTTGTGTCCGGTTTAGAGAGGTTCCACTGTATTTGTGAGTCGTCCAGAGTGACAGCTAACCCGATTTATCTATCAGTAACGCTGGATGACTTACAAATAAGTTGCCCAGCCTTACAGATAGAGAATTCGGGTTACGTGAAAGCCAGACCATTCAGGGGGCCGTTTCACTAAACTTCGTACGACTAAAATGTTTGTAAGTTCAAACTTATTATTCACATTACAATCATGTTTTCTTGTACACAATTATTGTATTTACATTTAGTGAGCATAGGCTGCATATGCAGCCGATGCTCAATACATGTAAATCCATCAATTTAAATTTCCATGCGATCCTAAATTTGCACTTACGAACATTTTAGTCGTACGAAGTTTAGTGAAACGGGCCCCAGGTTAGCTAGCTAGTAGATCTTTAGAAGTATTGGCCAATCCATATTACGTTGTGTGGTCAGCGCCCACGCTATTCGACTTGCCACAAAACTCCACAATAAGAGCGCTCGTATAACGTTTGTATGTCAACGTTATCAGCTTGCATATATCATTGTTTCGCTTCGCACACCTTATTAATACTAAAATGTTAATATCCAGGTAACCTTATATCAAACTGCACACGATGATCTTTTGTTTACGAGGCGAGGTCACTAGGCGTTTGTTTGAAGGTTTAGTATCAGCATTCAAATACATATTAATGTATTCAATCACGGTCTTTTGAGACGTAATCGTCTTCTTGCAACATTTTCATCAAACACAAGGTTAAACGTGTATGTGGAATTATTGTGAACTGACACTTGTCTAAAGAGATCAAACATTTGTAAATTATAAGAGTGTCGATAGTGACCTTCAAAGCAACTCAGTCTCGAATACTCAAACACTTGTAGTCCACCCACATTGTTCTTCGGCTAACGTTTTGATATGCAGTGTAACACTTGCAAGGTGCATGGTCACGTGGTTACAACAACAACAACAATGGCTGAAAGTGTTGAAAGTGCGCCCACTCCAAAGAAAGTATTATTTCATATTTAAACGGATTTTGATGAAATATGGCACAGCAAACGCGTCTTCATAAGCTGCATTTGTTGCTCCCGGGATTCGGCACATACTTATGTCGTTTTTGCGAAGAATCGACACGGAAATCGATTCTTCGCAAAAACGACAGAAGTTTGGGTCAAAGTACCGAGACCACCAAATGCAGTTTGACCAGACGCGTTTGATGCGTTACATACTAACGACAAAATAACAGAATACGTACGTACCACGTGATCATACACCTTGACTTGGTACATGTACAAATATGTGTGTACTTCGTCCATACAGTTTTTCATCGCGCGTTAACAACGTACGTTAGACACAGCGACGAATTATAGGGATATCGTGGAACAATATTTGTGACAGTTACCGCGATTTTATATGCTACCAAAATGTCTGGTGAGGGTACCTGACACCAGTTCAGGATATTGTGGTTTTAGTACGGGAATAGCATTGTAATTGCAGTGTTGATCATGCAAGGATCCCGCATACAGATATAATGTGCATTCCTGTCAGTCTGTATATGATCGTACTGACGAACGCAAAAGTCGATATAACCAAACAATATGTTTTACGGACGGACGGACAGACGGATTTCGGGGAACATATAGTTACCGTTTTGTCCGGCGTTTGGGATATCAACTTGACACTTTGTTTACACATTGATTACCATCCATATTTTCATCGTATACCCAAGGTCAATGTCAAATAACTTTTTTTGTTAAAGTTTTACGTTAAAGTTTTTCAAATTGCTATATCTCTGTGGTCGCTTACGATATCAACTTGAAACTTCATATACACATTGATCACCATCCATATTTTCATTGTATACCCTACCCATGCTGCCCAGGAGCCCAAGGTCAAATGACTTATAATTTTGTTTGTTAAAGCTTACGTTAAAGTTTTTTTAAATTGCTATATCTCTGTGACCGCCTGCGATATCGACTTGAAACTTCATATACGATATCAACTTGAAACTCATGTACGCATTGATCACCGTCCATATTTTCATTGTGTACCCGACCCATGCTGCCCAGGAGCCCAAGGTCAAATTACTTAGAATTTTTGTTAAAGCTTACGTTAAAGTTTTTCAAATTCAATTCAATTTAAATTAGCACCCAAATATTTATTGTGACTAATAAACAAAACATTGTCTTAAACTTTTCTAGAATTCATCTCTGTTACCAATTGAGGTTTTGATGTGAACCATCATATACACATTGATCACCATTTATTGTGATTAATAAGCATGATAAGCATACTACACCAATACTCAGGGTCAAGGACTTTGAATTTCAATCCAGGCGTCTTCGGGGAGCATGTGTCGGATTTACCGACCATCTAGTTTTGTTTAGGTGACGCATTTAATTAGTATAAATAAATAAAAAATATCATGCCTCATTTGCATATGAAAATAGCCTGATATCACCGCGAGTCACTATCAGTAAAGTAATTATTACTAAATGATTATATCTGTATAGCGGGCACTCGTAATTTGTAGAACTGGGCCCGGTTGCTCAAAACCTATGTCAGCTTAACAGACTGTTAAATCCTTAGCAATGCTAAGGATTTAACAGTCTGTTAAGCTAACAGAAGCTTTAAGCAACCGGGCCCTGGTGGAATAATGACACAATTATACACTTATTTAATTCCTATATAAAGAACAGTTTGTGCCTCCTGAGTGGGCGTGTACCTTTAAGTTTTATCCCGTCAACACAGTGCGTATGTGCCGTGAAACACGGTGCCGTGAAACATTTTTGATATCCAGTCAATACTATTTTTGCATTTTACAGCCATTTGTAGGTGTTCACGGGATAAATAGAATAGTAGGTTAGTGCCGTGAATGGGAAAAAATATCTGGCGCGGCACGGAAACGGGATGTGCTCGGCAGAGCCTCGCCCATCCCGTTTCCTGAGCCTTGCCAGATATTTTTTTCCATTCACGGCACTAACCTACTATTCCCTATGTATAGTTTAATTGGCGGGAGACATACTGTCTCCATGCTATTGGGATCGTGATTCTGGCCGTTTGCACGGGTCTACTTTCGGAAGTGGCTCTCTGTTCATCGGGGGACGTCTCAATAGGCTCAATTTGCGTTCGCAATTCACAACAATCAGGTGACATTTAAAGTCAGCGAGTGAACTGAAAGGCAATGCTCAACATTATGTGTAAAATAGTTGGCATGCCCAACTTTACTTTTGAAGAGAACAAATTGCTGTTATTGAGACGCCCCCCGTATCGTGTACCACGCAGTTGCATGTTCATCCGCGGACGTCTCAATAGGCTCAATTTGCGTTCGCAATTAACAACAGTCAGGTGACATTTAAAGTCAGCGAGTGAACTGAAAGCAAGTTATTAATAGCAACGGCAATGCTCAACATTATGTGTAAAATAGTTGGCATGCCCAACTTTACTTTTGAAGAGAACACATTGCTGTTATTGAGACGCCCGCCCCCCCCCCCCCCCCCCGTATCGTGTACCACGCAGTCACAATGCGACGTCGAAGGCCATTTCTTTTTCATATTGTGGTTTACGGGCGATTTTCGAAAAATTACCCTCTGGGTGAGCGAATCAAAATTCATGAAAACATTTTGCCGTTCATGCAGCATACACGTATGTAGGCCTACGCCCAGTCATAATTTTTGAAAAGATTTCACATAATATTATGTCACACCTCCAGAGTTCCTGTTGGGTATGCAATTTGGATTACTCGGTTTGTATCCCTATTCTGCAAAGTGCCGATTGATTTTGGCCAAATAAACATACTAAAAATATGAAAATTTCTCCGTTTTTTTTTCTTCACATTACGGAAAACTATGCTGCCAAAAATATTTTTTGAACGCGCAAACTTTTTGGCAGAGGGCACCTCTCACCATATCCGTATAAAGGCGTCTATCACCACTTCAATTCTGGGTTCTACCCCAATAAATACGTCTGCAATATACCTCGTAAAACGGTTTATTAGTCGGACATAAAGCACCTTTGCTTCATCAACCTATTTGTGTTTAGAGCAGGCTGTATTTTACAAACACCAGTAACTGATCAAGTTCTCCAAATTTGCAGATTGTACATCCAATAATCAACACCGAATATATTTCTAACAAGGAATTTCTGAGTATGCAAATTCACAAGTGGCTACTTGTAGTCAGTACTTTCAATACTTTGATTTTGTCTTAGACCACACATCCTACCACATACAGCACCGCCTGTGTTAATCTTGCCAATTGTTTAACCTTTCTGAACATATATATGTATTGGCATATCAACTCGCAATCAAGCTGTTTGATTGGCTGCGCCTGAGCTGTAGCACAGCTCAGGCGCAGCAAATCAAGCTGCTTGCTTTCAAGCACAATATTCAAGTATTTTGTAATAAAACAATTGACAAAAATTGGCAAGATTAGCGCAGGTGATGATGTACAACTATAAGACCCCGACACTGGTATGTGGCGTGACCTATATTTGCACTATCAAGGGCGTGGTGTCCGATCGATACATCTATAATCGCTTAAGACTCAAACGTTGTCAAATATTTAAACATCGCCATTTGTGCAATGTTGACATTGCGGCCATAAACTTGTCGTTGCCCACTCGGAATTGCAAAATAGCCGGTCATGAGAAAACCGGCCCTATCACATCAGAGACACGCCATGCGGTTTTGTACGAACTTTGTACTAAAATTGACGAACTTTTCATAGCAAATGTGGAATTGTTTTTCGCATTTGCTGTGAAAATGCTGTTAATTTTCGACGTCATTTACGGAAAATAATTAATTAATTTTGCAAATAGTGTTCATGAATTATTGCACATCTCCTTACGTACAGAACAACAGGGATTGTCTCATCATGTGGCTGTGACTGAAGAAATGGGGTGTATGGGTTCTGCGACCAGTGTTGATCCAGATCAGCCTGTGCATCCGCAGTCTGATCAGGATCTGCACTTGATTAAGCTAAAATTGCGTTTGGAAAGACTCGTTCGGGACATCCCTGATTACGATAAACAAAATGTTAATAATATGTGAAATATATACACCTAATTCTACTATTTATGTATATTTTATTGGATTTTAAATGGCTAAATACAGATAGGAAAATATATCTTTTCGTCAGAAAAAATCAACTATTCTGATTGTATTGCCGCATTGGTCAACAGAGCGGTCCGCTGGTTTGACCGCAGAGCGCAGCATAAAGCGGTCATTCTTTCGCAGGAGCGTAAACTGCAATTAAAAGCGGAGCGCAGCGCTAACTGCGCTATAAGTATTGCAATTCCGCAACCAACTCTTTGGACCGCAGTCACATGATTGCAGTCCGATTGCGGTCCAATTGCAATTAATGGGAACGCGAATTGCAATCCTGCATTCCAGGAATTGCAATTCGCCTGGAAAGAGAACCGCAGGCCGCTCTGCACTCCCGCCTGCGATTCTCTTACCAAGAATTGCAATCCAGTGGTCCTTGAATTGCAATTCGTCCCCTCTGAAATTGCAGTCTAATTGCGGTCCAATCGCGGTCCCGTTTTTGTGGTCATTCTTTCGCGATACCGTTTGTGCGGTCATTCTTTCGCGGTCCAGTTTGTGCGGTCATTCTTTCGCGATACCGTTTGTGCGGTCATTCTTTCGCTATTTGCGGTAAAAACTTAGCGTTACGCGTATATATACACCTACAGTAGCGCTTTTCTGCTCCTTACCTATTTGTATATATACTAATATCGTATACATATCGTAATCGTATAGTATTGGTATATTTAATGAGCATATCGTATGATCATATACTATTGGTATGTTTGTACCGTATCATCGTATAGTACAGTTTGTTTACATTATACAAACGTACGATACGAATATTATACAAACATACGATATCCGTTCGTATATACGATATATCCGTACGGATATGTTATGAATATACAGTGGGGTCATCGTGCGGTTAAAATATACCGATGCACCGGTTCATTTCGCATGTAAACATCCGGTTTTCATTTCGATCATCTGCCACAATTTTAAGTTTTTCAAAATGAATAAATTTTCAGTTTTACGATACAGAAACAATTTAACACTGAGGATTGTGAAGTACGGTATCACAGTGCATATACATCATGTGTGTTCAATAAAGTAATTCATCAGTAATTCATCATTGTACTCCGCACCACCGCCGGGGACACAAAACAATGATCCCACACACCAGCCATCTACATTTGGCGTCCTAAAAGTTCCGGTCTATATCCCACAGTGGGAACAATGTGTATCACCACCACCACCAGTTTTTCTCTACGACTACACTACCCCCCCCCCCCCCCCCCCCCCCCCCCCCCCCCCCCCCCCCGACCACCACTTCTGTCTGTAACGCAGGATGACGTGGCCGACTGATCAAGTGCTAAACTATTCCTGGTGCGATGGCCAACTGATTAAGTTCTAAACTAGTCCTGGAGCAATGGCCGACTGATCAAGTTCTAAACTAGTCCTGGAGCGATGGCCGACTGATCAAGTTCTAAACTAGTCCTGATGCGACGGCCGACTGATCGAGTGCTATACTTGTCCTGGTGCGATGGCCGACTGATCAAAGACGATCACAATTGGATGAACTTTGTATGGTTGGAGTCTCTAATGTATATGATCATGGTGCACGACTTTAGTTTGAGCTGGCGATCAGCTATCGGCCAAATATGACCGATAATCCAGCCGGACGGCCTCCGATTCTGTGTGAGATTCTTTCGTACACGCAACTTTCGCTTTGGATGGGGTAATCAAAACGCGAATAACTCAATAAATACTTGAAACAGCGATTTGAAGTGAGTATATTCACACACCTAATACCTTTATCGATTGCCAGAGACATATTTCATACATTTAATCGATGTTTATTGTGTTTGTGCGAGCCGGAAAAGAGAGGGCTCTTTCTATAATAGCGCTATTTATGCTCACCTTTATATTAGCATATGGTACTGTACGAGACCAAGTGGGTGGGGTAATGGGATTTTTTTTAATAGGCATTTTTTTTGTGTCATAGGTCCGAGTCTTCCACCTGTGTACTGGGCATGGTGCAATGGGCGACTAATCAAGCGCTATACAAGTGATGGCAGACTGATCAAGTGCTCTACTATAGTCCTGGTGCGATGACCGACTGATCAAGGGCTAAACTAGTCATGGTGCGATGGCCGACTGATCAAGTTCTATACTAGTCCTGGTGCGATGGCTGACTGATCAAGGGCTACACTAGTCCTGGTGCGATGGCCGACTGATCAATGGCTAAACTAGTCCTGGTGTGATGGCCGACTGATCAAGTATCTATACAGTCCCTGGACGATGCCGACTGACAAGGGCAAACTAGCCGGAGCGATGGCCGCTGATCAAGGGCTAAAACTATCCTGCGATGGCCGACTGATCAAGGGCCTAAACTAGTCCTGGAGCATGGGCCGCTGATCAAGTTCTATACTATCATGGTGATGGGCCGACTATCAAGTGCTAAACAAAGTCCTGGCGATGCCGACATGTTTAAACTAAGCCTAGAAGCCATGAGCCCGACTATCCTGGAGCGATGGCCGACTGATCAAGGTTTCTAAACTAGTCCTGGATGGCCGAGTGGGAAAGATGGCCGACTGATCAAGCTAAACAAGTCCTGGTGCCGATGGCCGACTGATCAAAGTTTCTAAACTAGTCATGGTAGATGGCCGACTGATCAAGTGCAAACTAGTCCTGGTGCATGGCCGCTGAATAATTTCTAAACTAGTCCCTGGAGCAATGCCGACTGAACAAGTTCTAAACAGTTCCGGAGCGAAAAAAATGGCCGACGATCAAGTTCTAAACTATCCTGATGCGATGGCCGACTGATCGAGTGCTATACTCGACCTGGTGCGATGGCCGACTGAGCAAGGGCTAAACTAGTCCTAGTGAGATGGTCGACTGATCAAGTTCTAAACTAGTCCTGGTGCGATGGCCGACTGATCAAGTTCTAAACTTGTCCTGGAGCGATGGCCGACTGATCAAGTGCTAAACTAGTCCTGGTGCGATGGCCGACTGATCAAGTTCTAAACTAGTCCTGGAACGATGGCCGACTGATCAAGTGCTAAACTAGTCCTGGTGCGATGGCCGACTGATCAAGTTCTAAACTAGTCCTGGTGCGATGGCCGACTGATCAAGTGCTAAACTAGTCCTGGTGCGATGGCCGACTGATCAAGTTCTAAACTAGTCCTGGAGCGATGGCCGATAAACTAGTCCTGGTGCGATGGCCGACTGATCAAGTGCTAAACTAGTCCTGGTGCGATGGCCGACTGATCAAGTTCTAAATTAGTCCTGGAGCGATGGCCGACTGATCGAGTGCTATACTCGACCTGGTGCGATGGCCGACTGAGCAAGGGCTAAACTAGTCCTGGTGAGATGGTCGACTGATCAAGTTCTAAACTAGTCCTGGTGCGATGGCCGACTGATCAAGTTCTAAACTTGTCCTGGAGCGATGGCCGACTGATCAAGTGCTAAACTAGTCCTGGTGCGATGGCCGACTGATCAAGTTCTAAACTAGTCCTGGAGCGATGGCCGACTGATCAAGTGCTAAACTAGTCCTGGTGCGATGGCCGACTGATCAAGTTCTAAACTAGTCCTGGTGCGATGGCCGACTGATCAAGTGCTAAACTAGTCCTGGTGCGATGGCCGACTGATCAAGTTCTAAACTAGTCCTGGAGCGATGGCCGATAAACTAGTCCTGGTGCGATGGCCGACTGATCAAGTGCTAAACTAGTCCTGGTGCGATGGCCGACTGATCAAGTTCTAAACTAGTCCTGGAGCGATGGCCGACTGACTGATCAAGTGCTAAACTAGTCCTGGTGCGATGGCCGACTGATCAAGTTCTAAACTAGTCCTGGAGCAATGGCCGACTGATCAAGTGCTAAACTAGTCCTGGTGCGATGGCCGACTGATCAAGTTCTAAACTAGTCCTGGTGCGATGGCCTACTGATCAAGTTCTAAACTAGTCCTGGTGCGATGGCCGACTGATCAAATCGCATGCCATAATAAGTAGATGGCCATGGCCTGCTTGTCGTGCCCGCCGAGGCATTTGATAGTACAAACAATTGTTTTATTGCAACAAAGCTTTAGCCCGTTGACGTAAAAAATGCCGCACCCGCCGAGGCTTTGATAGTATACCCAAAAACTTTAACTAAAAAAACACTTTAATCAAAAACTTCATCCTGAATGCACACCAATGTGCCGACTATATCGCTCTGTCTGCAAGCGGGCCCAACAAAAACTTTAAGGGAAATTTCAAAGTAATATGACCGTGACATTGGGCACATATAAATAATAATGAAAATGTGGGTGACAAATACACAGTATGTGAAGTTTCGAGTGAATAGGTGAAGCGGTTTCAGAGATATAGTGTTCTTAAAGGTACATGCCCACTCAGTAGGCACAAAATGTTCTTTATATCGAGACATCATCTGAGACATTTTCGGGCAAAATAAACATTAATTCACCATTAATACACATATTTATTGGCATTATTATACATTTTATATCAGACGTAAATTTCCACACTGCTATCAGTGGCGATAACCGTGTTTCCTTAAAATGTTACCAAGACATTACTATTTATTTTTTGATGTGCAATGATACTTTATAATCTGTCGAAAACATTATTTTTTCAGGGGATCACATTTAATTAGTGTAAGTAATTAAAAAATATCATGCCCCATTTGCCTATGAAAATAGCCTGATATCACCACGTGTCACTATCAGTGAAATAAACATTACTAAATGATTATATCCATATAACGGGCACACGTAATGCTTAGAACTGGTGGAATAGTGACAAAATTATACACTTATTTAATTCCTACAAATAACTGAGAATACACATAACTTTAATTGTTGTGCCTACTGAGTGGGTATGTACCTTTAATTAGCATAAATAATTAAAAAATATCATGCCTCATTTGCATATGAAAATAGCTTGATACCACCGCTAGTCATTATCAGTAAAATAAATATTACTAAATGATTATATATGGATAGCGGGCACACGTAATTTTTAGAACTGGTGGAATAGTGACACAATGATACACTTATTTAATTTCTATAAAGAACAGTTTGTGCCTACTGAGTGGGCATGTACCTTTAAAAACTTTAACCTTAAATCAAAAAAAATTTAACCGGACGCACGAAGTGACGTACATATGGATGTACGTACGTATGTAGACCAATGTGACAACTATATCGCAATGTCCACATGCAGGCATGTCAAAAACTTTGAGGTAAATTTCAAAGTAATTTGACCTTGATATTGGGCACAGGTGTTGCAGGGGTTGAGCATAGAATTAAAATATGGATAATGATAAACACACATGTGAAGCTTCGAGTGAATTGGCAAAGCTGTTTCTGAGATATAGTGTTCTTAAAAACTTTATCCTACGGTAAATAACAAGAGCTGTAGGAGAACAGCATAGCTCGACTACGAGGGTTGTCGATGTTCACATAGCTTGACAAAAAAGGTGGCCGCGGCCGGCATAAAAACCTTAACCAAGGTTGACGAAAAACCTTAACCAAGGGAAACTAAGTAAGTAATTCAAGGTTAAATGTAGGTCAATGTCAGATATAGGTCAGGGGTTATTGATGTACATCACTAGAAGATGAAGTTTTCCAAGTATGATTGGTGTAGGGCCATGAGTATTGCATATACAAGCTTGACTAAAAACCTAAACCAAGGCGTGATGGTGACGCCGACGCCAGGGTGACAACATAAGCTCTAACTATTCTTCGAATAGTCGAGCTAAAAACCAGATGGCCATGGCCCGCATGTCGAGCCCACCGAGGCATTTGATGGTCTCGGAGTACATTTATTTGAAGTTTGAATTAAGGAATGTAAAAGCTTTAACGCAAATTTGAAAGTCATTTGACCTTGATCTTGGGCATGTGGGTCGCATGCGTCGGCTATAATATGAAAATATGGATGATAATAAAGAATTATCTGAAGTTTGAAGCAAATCTGAGTAAGTGTTGTGGAGATATAAGGTATGCTAAAACTTTAACACAAATTTCAAAGTCATTTGACCTTGACCTTGGTGCACAGGGGCCGCATGAGTGGGACACAGAATGTATATATGGATGATGACTAATAAGCATTTGATGTTTCAAGTCAATGTCACTTAGGATATGGTATTTAAAAACATACACCGATTTCGGACGGACTGACGCACGGACGTCATTGTGATCACCAAGTCTCGCTTTCCGCAAGCAGGCTCGGCAAAAAAACTACGGATGGACGTCAATGCGCAGACTATATCGCACTGTCCGCAGGCGGTCGCGACAACAATTGTCCAACCCCTTTTTAAAGCTGCATGCCCACTCAGTAGGCTAAAAATGCTCTTTATGGGAATTAAATAAGTGTATAATTGTCACTATTCCACTCGTTATAAACATTACGAGTGCCCGCTATACAGATATAATCATTTGGTAATATTTATTTTACTGATAGTGACGCGTGGTGGTATCGGTATTTTCATGTGCAAATGGGGCATGATATTTTATAATTATTCATACTAATTAAATGCATCAACTGAAAAAAAAATTGACAGATTAAAAAGTATGATCATTGCACATCAAAAAATAAATATAGAGAATAAATAGTAATGTCCGTTAACATTTGAAGGAAACACGGTTATCGTCCCTGATATCAATGTGGAAATTTTCTTCTGATATAAAATGTATAATAATGCCAAACAATACGTGGGTAATGGTAAATGATTGTTTATCTGGCCAGAAAATGTCTCCGATGATGTCTCTGACATAAAGAACATTTTGTGCCTACTGAGTGGGCATGTACCTTTAACGCTAGCTCTGCACTGTCCCGTGAGACCTATGCATGTGTTAAGTTTCATAAAAAATATTGCAAAGGGTGTTCGCGTTATGCTCCGGATAAATCAGTGCGCGAAAAAACAAAGGGAGATAACTAAACTAGAAAATGTGTTCATAGAACACGGATACCCCACATATCGCTTTGATAGTAAACAAGGCAAAATTCCAGTGTCCAAAAGGGAGAGATAATCCATGACACGGGGTTCGAATCAAAAATCGAAATAAACTTTCCGCATCTACTCATCATAAGGAAGCTATATATCAAATTTCAGTGCTGTAGCTATTACAAAAGTTTTACGAGTTACAAGGCAAAATTTTCAAATTTTAATTCAAAAATGGGGAGATAATCCATGACTCGGGGGTCGAATCAAAATAAACTTTGCAAATCTACTCATCATAAGGAAGCTACATACCAAGTTTCAGGTGTGTAGCTATTATAGGGTTTAAAAGTTTTACGAGCTACAAGCCAAAATTGGAAAATTCTAACTTGAAAAAGGGGAGATAATCCATGACCATGGGGTCGAATCAAACATACATGTACATGTACCAAGTTTCAGGTCTGTAGCTATTACGGTTTAAAAGTTTTACGAGTTACTAGGTTGGTGACGGATGGAAGAACGGACAAGGGTAACACTAAATGCCCCCTCCACTATCGTGGTGCGGCATAAAAATTAGTGAGGCAAAAGTTGTCATATACAAGTAACTTACCTTAATTCATCAGTTACACATCAGACGATGAATGAACTTTAATTCTGGTGTAGAATATTAAAGTTATTCATTATGTTCAATAGTGCTGCTTTGACATGACGTGAAATTAAAACATGCATGACATGATCTGGAAGAATAACCACAGATCAAGCACGCATATTCAGAATCACGTCTGTCGGTTCTTATCCAGCTCCGATTTCTATCACCTGTCCACAAAATCCAGAATCCAACATTGTCGCAAATTTAATCCTCTATGTTGGTGTACGTTAGAACATAATGTCACTTAGTATACCAATGTGGGTTGTAATCTCTTGTTTCTCTAAATAAATGCGTCCAACAATCCCTGTAGCTGCCATCGTGATAAAAAAATGTTAAAGGTTCTGTCAGCGCCTCACATATTGATCTTAATATCCACCATTTTGATTCCAAGTACCAGAATAATGATGTTTCCATGCGCCGTCGTAGTGTTATCTGTTAGATTCCGTTGTTTATTTGATCAAATTGATGGACAAATTTGTGTCCGCTAATGTCGCCAAGAGCATGATCTGTGACGTTGACTGTAATAATTTGGCATAACTTCTAGCTTGTGAATTTTTGGTTGAATGAAGTGATCACTATGGTGAATAAGTGTGTATTTGTGCCCAGTTTGCTCAGTAGGTAGAGCGATGGTGTGGTAAACCAGAGATCCCCGGTTCGATTCCGGGCTGGTGCGCAACTTTCTCACCCTGTGACATTTAGCGCCCAACGTAGTTGCGGGAAGTAACTCTGCAGAATACTCCCGCATCGTCCGTACCGAGAGTTATGGTGCTCTCCGTAGGTTTCCCCTGCAAAGTACCAAATCACATCTGATTTGCACTTCAACTGTTAATTGCGACATATTTTCTGTATTTTTCAATTGAAAGAAATGTCAGTATTATACTTATTCATTTCTGTGTAATAAGTACAGAAAAATATGTCACAATTAACAGCTAAAGCGCGAATGAGATCCGATGCGGTACTCTGCAGGAAAAACCTATGGAGCACTCTGGGTACGGACGATAATTGAGAATTCTGCAGTTACTTGCCGCAACTATATGATTGCAGTCCGATTGCAGTCCAATTGCAATTAATGGGAACGCGAATTGCAATCCTGCGCTCCAGGAATTGAAATTCGCATGGTAAGAGAACCGCAGGCCACTCTGTAGCTACAGACAGTACGGGAGTAATTACAAGAGTTACCGTTCGCAACTAGGGGCTTGTCTTATTTTCGAGGTCTTCGAAATTCACTTTCCTGTGTTTTACGGCATTTAAATTTAAGACTCCAACTGGTGGTGAACTGTGATCTATGTAAACTCCGTGGCTGATCGGTGGGGTTGCAACCCCGGAACCCCCCCCCCCCCACCCCTCCAGATCCGTCCCTGCTTATGACATTTGTAGCAAGTGTAGATGCGAGATTGTAGCAATAGTCTCTGCTACGTGTAACACTATTTATTCATAATGATAAATTTTTAAAATTGGATTATCATTTATCGAGCATGTGCAGCCTATGCTCGATAAAGGTAAATCCACCAAGCTTTCGATATTTACGAACGGTGCAAGCAATCTGCGCAGTCTGATCAGGGTTTTCACTGTTCGTACTTCAGTGGCATGCTTCTAACGAGAACTATATTATACGTAATTATATCATGTGACGATAATGTGCCATCACGTTTGGAGGTAGACAGGTCATAAATGACATAGGCCCCATTTTGCATATTTATAGCCATTTGTCAGGAGCTAGCCTCGTTTACAAATCCCATAGGCCACACATCTCCAGCCATCATAAAATAAACAGGCTACACATAGGCCCCATTTCGTTCCATTTTCTCCAATTTGCCCCATTTCGCCATTTATGCTCAAACACTTACAGGAGCTAAACGCGTTGCAAATTCCATATACCATATTTATGTTCTCATCGATGAAATAAACATTTTCCGGTGAAAATACGACTACTTCCGCTATCTATATTCATAACGCGAACCTGCAGTGCCGTACTGCAAATAGGCTGCAAATACACGTTCATTACCGTATACAGTCTAAAAAACTGCTAATTTCCATGGAGCGGTATATAATAAATTGAATATTCATATTTTTGCTACGAATATGACATATATGTTCATCTTGTGGTGTGAAATGTCCATATTTCACTCGTGCCTAACGGCACTCGTGAAATATGGACCTTCCACATCCACACCACTCGATGAACATATGTCATATTCGTTGCAAAAATATGAATATCCTCTATTTCTCCATTCATCATGAAATCGTCAGGCTACAAATGACATAAGCTCCATGTCGTAAGTTTTAGCCACGTATGAGACTGACAAAAATGTATTCAAATATAATGTATTTGCTACCCATCTAAACCTTAACGTTGATAATACCTGGCTGGTTCCTTTTGGTACATGTATCAGGTGTATCAAAGCGAGGCTCGTCGAGGAATTCTTACCGTTTCTGGGCAGTTTTAAACCATTTTGCTCACAATAATAATTAATATTTACACCTTCTACACATCCATAATGCAAACACCCATTCGACGTACTGCGTTTACAACCCAATACTACAATACATTAGACCCACGCAACGTCGCGCGATGTTGTTGATTTGTCTGGATTTGATCTGGATCTACACTGGTCGTAAAACCCATAGACCCCATTTGTCGAGTCACAGCCACATATATCCTCGTATGTTGGTTGCACGAGCGTATTGATATACATTTTAAAGCTCGAAGACATTACTGAAATAAATAGTCCATTCTTTGAAATTATAATATACACTACCAGCATAGAGTGTTTATGTCAGTCTGGTCAAGGCTCAACGATGTCTTGTGGTGTGCCCCCACCCACTCACCCAACCCGATATGATACACGCCATACTATGTTGTACGTATCCTACCTAAGAACATGCGCGATATCTCGTATTTACAACATTTACGATATTTTCCGTAAATTACATCGAAAATTGACGAAATGTCCATAGCAAATGCGGAATTCAATATTATTATTGCATCATCTTTCGACATCATGTACAAAAAAGATCACAGTTTCTTTAAAATGTATTTCACGAAAAATGTGTTTCGGTACAAAATCACATAGCCTGTTTCATATACTCTGTCTCATGTTGTACAGAAACTGTCTTGTATATGAATTTATCCCGTCAACACAGTGCGTATGTGCCGTGAGACACGGTGCCGTGAAACATTTGTGATATCCAGTCAATACTATTTTTGCATTTTACAACCATTTGTAGGTGTTCACGTGATAAATAGAATAGTAGGTTAGTGCCGTGAATGGGAAAAAATATCTGGCGCGGTACGGAAACGGGATGTGCTCGGCAGAGCCTCGCCCATCCCGTTTCCTGAGCCTTGCCAGATATTTTTCCCATTCACGGCACTAACCTACTATTCTCTATATCCCGCCGATCTTACATTGTTACGCGTTATGTTGTTATGCGCATGTCTAAACTCAAAACGTTTGATTGGTTGAGTCAATACATTCATGCTTTACAACAACATGTGTCAGGAAAATACGGGGCTTACTCCGTCAATTGCGGTCCGCGAAATTTGTGGAATTAAATTGTTTTATTATATCATTTGTATATTACACTAATTAATCATGCCGTTTATTACGCAGTGTTGTTAAACTGAGAACGCCCGTTTTAGGCAATACATAACTATATCAAGAATCCACATTGTTAAAATATTGAATACTGAATACGCCCGTCTACCCTTTGAGTTTATTGTTGGTACTGTTGACCAAGCAAATGCTTAAGATAACATGCACTTTATTGTGACGCGACATCATATTATTATGATACCAACATAGAAGTTCAAAGATATAAAGTTATTTCACGTACTTGGCTTATCGTTTGACAGTGCTTTTCCCGACTTTGGACTGCGAACATCTTTGTACATTTTGGTAAATAATTGTACTTTTGTGTTTATAACATACATGCAATTAGTATTTAGTGTACATGCAATTTGTGGTTAGAAACAGATAATCGGCAATATATGATATTTCATGTGTGATTAATATGATATTTGTTAACCCTTAGACTGCTACACACAACAATTATCGTCTGCTGTTGCTTTTATTTATTGCCTTATTTCTCAATAAAACATGGGTTGACAGCACTTCAGAATCATTTCCAATGGAAATAATTCTAAAGTGCTGTCAAAGTATGTTTTAAATTATTCTAAAGTGCTGTCAAAGCACGTTTTTGATGATAAAAATGGAAAATAGAAAATAAACAGCAGACGACAAAAAATTAAAATAGCGGTGTAAGGGTTAAAATAGTTTACTTATTTCATACAAAACTCGGCCGAGTTTCTTATGAAGTCAGATACTAGTTTAATAAATATCATATTAAAGGTACATGCCCACTCAGTAGGCACAAAATGTTATTTATAGAAATTGAATAAGTGTATAAATGTGTCACTATTCCACCAGTTCTAAAAATTACGAGTTTCCGCTTTACAGATATTTACAGATATTTACAGATATTTACAGATATTTACAGATATTTACTGATAGTGACACGCGGCGGCATCAGGCTATTTTCATATGCAAATGAGGCATGATATTTTTTAATTATTTATACTAATTAAATGCGTCACCTGACAAATTAATATTTATAAAGTATGATCACGGCACATCAAAAAATAAATACAGAGAATATATAGATATATTCGTTAACATTGTAAGGAAACACGGCTATCGCCCCTGATATCAGTGTGAAAATTTACGTCTGATATAAAATGTATAATAATGCCAATCAATATGTGGGGTAATGGTGAATGAATGTCTCTTTTGACAGAAACTGTCTCAGATGATGTCTCTGATATAAAGAACATTTCGTACCTACTGAGTGGGCATGTACCTTTAACTAAACATAACTAGACATGAAGCTAAGTCCAGGTCACTGTGAATACATATACGTGTATTTAGTGTATGCTAATGTAAACATTCAGGTACAAATAGAGAATAGTAGGTTAGTGCCGTGAATGGGAAAACATATCTGGCAAGGCTCAGGAAACGGGATGGGCGAGGCTCTGCCGAGCACATCCCGTTTTCGTGCCGCGCCAGATATGTTTTCCCATTCACGGCACTAACCTACTATTCTATTTATCCCGTCAACACCTACAAATGGCTGTAAAATGCAAAAATGTAAACTTTTGTTTTTAATATCAAGTCTGCCAGCGAAGGGATTAGTTTAATGATAACACTGCCCTTGTTATATTTGTGAAAATAGTATACAGTTATTTCATGATCATTCGGGGAACAGTCAAAACTGTTGCCCAGGGGTGCTGTGGACGACCTGAGGCACTATTGCCCAGAGGCCGAGGGCAATTGTGCATCGGGTCACCCACTGTACCGATGGACAATATGTTTTGATTGTTCCCGAAATGACCATGAAATAACTGTTTTATTACTCAACCTGTAAACTGTGAATGTGACACAATGAACGTAACTGTGGCACGGGACGCGTCGAAGGACCGATCTACGTTGAATGTTATACCGTAATATTCCAAGGTGTATGATCACGTGGTACTAACAACAACAACAAGTACCGATTCAAATTACGTATTATTGTATAGTGTCCTTATTACGTAACGGATTTTGATGAAATATGGCGCATCAAACGCATTTTGTTAATCTGCATTTGGTGGTCTCTGTGTCTTCTGTCGTTTTTGCGAAGAATCGATTTCCGTGTCTCTGCGAAGAATCGATGTCCGTGTCTCCGACACGGAAATCGATTTTTCGCAAAAACGACATAAGTCGGTGCCAAAGTCCCTAGACTACCAAATGCAGCTCATGAAGACGCGTTTACTGCGCCATATTTCATAAAAATCCGTTGCATATTAAGGAAAATATCAAATAATATTTACTTTGGAGTGGGCGACGTTGTTGTTGTTGTAATCACGTGCACCTTGTCTTCGACAACACGTCATGATTTTCTGGGGTGAAAATAGTTTTGATTATCGGGCACGCGGAACTATTGCACAGGCACGCGGAACTATTGCCCATACACATGAAGTCCAGGGAAATAGTCATAACTATGTAATATCAACATATAGAGGGTGTTGGGAAATATAAACAAAATGTCAGTTGATGCTATTTATATAAAAACCCTATACGGGTGTATTGTTGATATTTTTATATTGGCAATACATGTAACTACCGGCTGAAAAAGAAAAATAGAATACATTAAAGGTGCATTCCCATTCACTAGGCACAACATGTTATTTATATCAGAGACATCACATGAGACATTTTCTAGCAAAATATGATGTCTCTGATATGAAGACCATTTTGTGCCTACTGGGTGGGCATGTACCTTTAATATACATGTAACTGCTAAGTATCAACGAACTTGGCAAAATACGATATGCACAGACAGGCTGATGCGGGGAAATTTATTCAGACAAGACACTATAGTAGCACATGTAAAATGATTCATCAACTGCTCTGTATCAAAACATAACATAAAGATCTACAGAGTAGCGTCTCTAAAGTCCCCAGGGTGTCCGCTTTAGAGACGTTACTCTGTAGTATTTCGCATTGTACAATATTATAATTAGTATGGGTAACATTTAATTTGGGATTTGTCAATTTTCGCTTCATTTAAAGGTACATGCCCACTCAGTGAGCACAAACTGTTCTTTATAGGAATTAAATAAGTGAACAATTGTATCACTATTCCACCAGGTCTAAAAATTACGAGTGCCTGCTATACAGATATAATGATTTAGTAATATTTATTTTACTGATAGTGACCCGCGGTGGTATCAGGCTATTTTCATATGCAAATGAGGCATGATCTTTTTTAGCTATTTATGCTAATTAAATGCGTCACCTGAAAAAAATAATTTTCGACAGATTATAAAGTATGGTCATTGCACAGCAAAAAATAAATACAGAGAATAAATAGTAATGTCCGTTAACATTTTAAGGAAACACGGTTATCGCCCCTGATATCAATGTGGACATTTACGTCTGATATAAAATGTATAATAATGTCAATCAATACGTGGGGTAATGGTGAATGAATGTTTATTTTGCCAGAAAATGTCTCAAATGATGTCTCTGATATAAAGAACATTTTGTGCCTACTGAGCCCCTTTAACATAAAACTATAATAATGTATAATAAAACTATACGCATTTATATTGTGGAACATCTTGTGCCTACTGAGCCCCTTTAACATAAAACTATAATAATGTATAATAAAACTATACGCATTTATATTGTGGAACATCTTGTGCCTACTGAGCCCCTTTAACATAAAACTATAATAATGTATAATAAAACTATACGCATTTATATTGTGGAACATCTTGTGCCTACTGAGCCCCTTTAACATAAAACTATAATAATGTATAATAAAACTATACGCATTTTTGTGCATACTGAGCCCCTTTAACATAAAACTATCTAATGTATAATAAAACTATACGCATTTAATTGTGGAACATCTTTGCCTACACCCCTACATAACTATAATAATATAATAAAACTATACGCATTTATATGTGGAACATCTTGTAGTGCCCCTAACTGAGCTACATACTTTATAAAATAATGTATAATAAAACTATACGCATTTATATTGTGACATCTTGTGCCTACTGAGCCCCTAACACTATAATAATGTATAATAAAACTATACGCATTTATATTGTGGAACATCTTGTGCCTACTGAGCCCCTTTAACATAAAACTATATAATGTATAACAAAATAATACGCATTTATATGTGAACATCTGTGCTACTGAGCCCCTACATAACATAATAATGTATAATAAAACTATACGCATTTATATTGTGGAACATCTTGTCCTACTGACCCCTTTAACATAAAACTATAATAATGTATAATAAAACTATACATTTATTAATGTGTGACATCTGTGCTATGTGGCTCTGAGCCCCTTTAACTAAAAATAACTAGATAATGTTTATATAACTATACCCCGCATATATCTGTGACTCTTTTGCTACTTTGAAGCCTACATTTAACTAAAATATAAGTGTATAATTAACTATAACGCATATATATGTGGAACATCTTTGTGCAGGCCCCTTTACATATAATAATGTAATAATAACTATCGCATTTATATTGAACATCTTCCTACCCCTGATGCCCCTTTAACATAATATTAATTAATAACTATACATTTATATTGTGGAACATCTTGTGCCTACGACCCCAAACATAAAACTAATAATGTAATAAAACATACGCATTTATATTGTGGAACATCTTGTGGTATATGATTCATCATCTGCGCTGTACTAAAACGCAGTATATAATTAGTCTGCATAGCATTTAATTCGGGAAGTGTCGCTTTGTCAATTGTCGCTTCATTCACATTGAAGTATAATATAATGTATAATAAAAACATACATTATTATGGGTATAATAAAGCGAAAATCTATCGTAGTGATTTACGCCATATATGCAAAGATTATCAGGCCGTACTGAACTTTAATTCAAACATGTATTACATGTACGATACTACGGAGCCCCGCAGGGGACTAGGATATTTTGTTATTAATTAGTTCCCACGAAATAACAATTCGTTCTATCAATTTAACAATTCGTTCCCTCGAATTAACAATTCGTTTCCACGATATAAAAATTCGTTCCCATGAATTAACAATTCGTTCCCACGAAATACCAATTCGTTCCCTCGAATTGACAATTCGTTCTCACAAAATAACAATTCGTTCCCTGGAATTAACAATAAACAATTCATGGGAACGAATCGTTAAATTGAGGGGACGAATTGTTAATTCGTGGGAACGAATTGTTAAATTGAGGGAACGAATTGTTATTTCCTGGGAAAAAATTGTTATTTCGTGGAAACGAATTGTTATTTCGTGGGAAATAATTGGGATTTCGTAAGAACGAATTAATAAAAAGAATTCGACGTCCCCTGTGGGGCTCCGTACGATGCAATGTTTATTTTTCGGTTCAGTATACATATCTACACATATCTACGGAAGCCCATTAGGGCCACTGCACTTTTTTTTATCTTTTCTTGAATTTTCGAGATCTTTTCTTGAATTTTCATGATACTTTCTTGAATTTTCGAGATCTATTCTTGAATGTTCAAGTTCTTTTCTTGAATTTTCAAGATCTTTTCTTGAAAATTCAAGAAAAGATCTTGAAAATTCAAGAAAAGAACTTGAAAATTCAAGAAAACATCTTGAATAAATGGAAATTAAAAAATGTGAAGTGGCCCTAATGGGCTTCCGTACATATCACACCTTTTTACGTGTATATATATTTCCCAGCTTGTAACAGCTTTGAAAATCGATTCGCAAAGCACTAAATATACTTATGACCTATATTTACTTCAGAAACTAGAGAAACCTAACCAGCATGTGTACGTATGTGTCCAAGTACAGTGGAACGTCTCTAGACCCGACACCCTGGGAGGTCCCCAGGGTTTCCGGTTTAGAGAGGCTCCACTATAATTGAGCATTCCATGAACATTTTCTACCATTTTCAATCATGAACAGACGCAATAATTACATAAATTACAGTGAAACCCATCTGAATAAAACACAATGGGATCCCCAGGGTGTCCGGTTTAGAGAGGCTCCACTGTAATTAAGCACTCCATGAACATTTTCTATCATTTTCAATCATGAACAGACGCGGCAATGACATAAATTACAGTAAAACCCATCTTAATTAAACACAATGGGATCCCCAGGGTGTCCGGTTTAGAGAGGCTCCACTGTACATATTGCTTATGGGCGTTGAATTCACTGTGTGTCAATTAGGGAGCAGTCAGTTATTTCCCTTTGCAATTCTATTTAATATAGAAATCCGGTCCAATGCAATCTTTCAGCGATCATTTCATAGTGAATAGCACAACAATTGAGTTTTGCTAACAGAGTAGACCCAGATCAGACTGCACATACGTACATACGTGCAGTCTGATCTGGGTCTACACTGTTTGCACTAACATTAATAAGTGTGAAAATATTAATTTGGCAAATAATGTAGTCCCGGATCAGATTGTACATATATATAGAATGACGTGGATCAACACTAGTCGAAATCACTATATTGAATCTTGTGCACAACAAATCATGTTACATTTGCTCTTTTTACAAGCAATAAGGAGCAATTTACCACAATTTGGACCGGATTTCTATAAATAAATTCAACGGGAGATAACTAGCTACATGTACGATCCCTGATTACTGTGTGTGCACTTATGTTGTTATATGTCATTCTGGCAGAAGAAATGGGGCTTGTGGAATTAATGGTGAATCTGGCAGATTCATGCGGCCTTGTAAGTATATTATGCTGTTACTTAGAATCGTAACGGATGTCGTAACGGATGGCGAACAGTGTAGATCCTGATCAGATTGTGCGGATGTACTGATCGCCAAACCCATAAGCCCCGTTTCTCCAGTCACAGCCACAATATTCGATATGCCGCAGTATGACAAATCTGGAATTATTGTGTTTCCAACGAGCGTAGTCCTGTAATCCGATATTAAAATAGAATGTGATCAAATAAAATTGTACATTTCTTTGATATGCATGTACATGTATACCATGTGCAGCATATAAAGCGAAGAAGCGCATATTGAATACTCTAGTATTTGCGATATCATATGAGACACGGTTTATTTAATAGGCTCTTTTGTCAATATGTTGACGACTGTTTTGACAATACAGTTATTACAAATCAATATTTTGCTATAATATATCAGCTCCGCACTTATCTGTCGAGTAATTACATGGGTCGCCTTCTCGATTGTACTCGATATATCGGTGACAGCTTGTAAAGTACAGTTACCTGCCAAAAGTATGTGCAAGTACAGTTTGTTAACGAACGTTTTATTTATGCGAATTCAATTTCACGCTGAGTGCGTGGAATAACCTTAGGGACATGCATGTACATTACTGGCTGCGTTATGTCCGCATATGGTGCGTGATTATGACATATGCTCTCGGGTGTTGATGGGCAGTTAAAACGCTCTACTGAAAAGCAACAGTTCATTCACCGAGCATGAATAACAATACTGATTTTATTATTCGCTCTGTTTATTATTAGCCGATCTATTCAGCTATATATTGGTTATCCATTGGTTTGTGAAAAAGTTTGTAACCACCCTTTTCTCCTATATTCGGTAATCTACAAACGCGAAATTTGTTGTATCACTTCCAAATTACATTTTTCATTTTTGGCCATTATCTCTGTTGAAAACTTTAAATATAGCGAAATAACACAATTTGGCTATAAATAAACGTTTTCACTACAATAGTTCGGTAAACTAAAGTTAGGCGGTTTGCAATTTGGCTATAAATAAACACTAAAGTTAGACGGTTTACCTTCTAGTCCAGGGGCAATTGTATGTATATATATATACCGGCACCTCGTGTTAATTTATGGCACCCGGTGTTTGTATAAACTTGAATGTATAAGGTTTCCAAAAAATCCGGGTGCCATTTGTTAAACCAAATTGAAGGTCATTTCAAGGTCATTGAACATTATGCTTGACGGAAGTCGAAACTTGCCAATATATGAGCCAATAGGTCATGGTCCTTAACTTGGAAATTGGTGTAAGTTGTTAAAAAATATTTCTGATGAATATATTAAAGAATTTACGTAAACTACACTAATAAACAGTATATAATTATCATATTTTCAAGATGGCCGCCAAAAATCGGGTATTTATGAGATTTCGGTTGACTTGCTACATATTTGTGTAATGCTAAGCGCCTTCACCTATATTCAAAGGTTAATTCTTTCAACTGGAATAATATTGTTTACATTTGACTACCATAAGTATTGCTATGATCAGATATTAATGATAGCTAAATATAACTGGGAGAATTTGGTTAGGGAGGAAATCAACACTTCTCTCACTTTTCCCTGAGATTCCGTAACTACTAAAATGTGGACATATATTGAACCCTGATTTGATCGGCTAATAACATCATGCTCTGCATGACTTTTCATAACTTGTATATTTAGCTATATTTACTTTAACGTCGCCTACTTCAAAGTAAGTATTATTTGATATTTTCCTTAATATGCAACGGATTTTGGTCTATGAAGTTTGGCACAGACTTATGTCGTTTTTGCGAAGAATCTATTTCCGTGTCAGAGACACGGAAATCGATTCTTCGCAAAAACGACAGAAGTTTGGGCGAAAATACAGAGACCACCAAATGCAGATTAACAAGACGCGTTTGATGCGCTATATTTCATCAAAATCCGTTACGTAATAAGGACACTACAAAAGAATACGTACTTTGAATCGGTACTTGTTGTTGTTGTTAGTACATGTACCACGTGATCATACACCTTGATGCAACTCTTCATTAACTCCCGTACCGTCGCAGCTAGGCATGCATGCATATCGGTGCAGGAATAGACCACATATTCTTCATATATTAAGACCGTTTCCTGAACATCTATTGCAAATTATTAATTATTTCCACGATAATGTATGTATTTTTGAAGTGTACATATATGTGGCCAGCCAATCAAGCTACCTGACTGCAAGCACAATATTCAAGTATTTTGAAATAGAGAAATTGACAAATATTGGCAATATTAACGCAGGACGTAGTGTACATGTACATGGTTTATTTATTTTCACTCGTATCTTAAATATATGGGCCGCGCTCTGTGAAAACCAACCTTAATGACAACGTCATGAAAGGCTGAAAATGACGTCGCAAAGTTACGCATAAATTTACCAACGTCACGTCGGATTTTGACACTTGGAATTGTTGCTTCATTGCATTAAGTTGTCCTATTTATAGCCGTACGCTTTACGGCTCACAAATATTTTAATGTTGGATATGCGTGGCAGAATTGTACAGTTGTTTTCATAGTGGTTCAGATAGTTGTCTTTTTTTTTCTTCGGTTTCCTTCAAAGAAATACGTAGTACTTTTGTCGATTATTTTTATACAAATGGGCATATTGCATTTATGACTTTTATAATATATTATATGGACGACTTGTAAAATGACATTTGAAACTAAATAACCATACGACCGGTATTTTTATATAACACATAATAATATCAGTATTATGTAATCATAATGCTAACATTTCTTTTAAACTTTATTTATATATTTATATAACACTTATAAACAAACGCGAGAACAATTGTAGTCGGCGTAGATGGAGGCGTCTGCATGTTTCTTAATTTGGGTTGAAAACGATTTAATTCGTAATGGCCGTGAATACTTCCTGCTCTGTTTGTGGCAAATTTAAAACTCACGGGGAAATGAACATGCGCAATATAAGATATCAACTTAGGTTTAAACGTGTTTACTGATGGGGGCGGTTAGTGCCGACGGCCGGTCAGACGTGGCCCCTCTCTACGTGAAAGTGTGCACGCAACCGTTACTTTTATTAAAGAAAATGTAAACAGTTGGCTCATTAACTGTGACACGTACATGTATTCTGGATAAAATTAGCCACGGATAGAACTGGGCCTAGGTCTTAATTCATTTGATTTACAGATGCAACGTCGAATGTTTCGAAAATCAACATAAAATAAAATTGGGAAATTGTCAGAAAAATAATCACAGATAAAAAATATGGTAGTGCTAATTACGCGGCTCTTGCCATATCGCATAATGTTGACACTGGGCCAAACATGTTTTATTATTTAGTATTTCGTGTGTTGGTATTGTGTCACAGGCATACTGCGAACATAATTGTAGCCACCGGGGGCCCGTTCACTAAACTTCGTACGACTAAAATGTTCGTATGTGCAAATCTAGGATCGTCTGGAAATTTCAATTGATTGATTTACATTTATTGAGCATAGGCTGCTCAATAAATGTAAATCCAATAATTGTTTACAGGAAAATCTCAATTTTGTACTTACGAACATTTTAGTCTTATGAAGTTTAGTGAAACGGGCCCCAGGGACGTAGCCTACTGATTTGTATCTGTATCTGCAACCACTTGCATGTACCTTCTAATGTCACGTAATTTGTAGCGACTTTCAAAAATATCACATTACGTCAGCCATACGATTGCCGTTTGATGACTGTTAAATATTATTTTAATTGACCACTTGTAAATATGGTTATATGAATGTATGGCATATATTTTACTAGTATTTTTGCAATCAGTGCAGACCCTGATCAGGCTGCGCAGATGCACAGGTCTCCAACATTTAAAAATTTAAGAAGTCCTACTTTATATCGTTGTTAATTTACTTACTACTAAACACTGGATGTCTGCGTGCTTTATTGTTTTTTTTATCAAAGGGACGTTCTATTCGGAGGCGTGTAAATAATATAAAGCAAATACCAGGAGCGGATCCAGGATTTCAGGTTAGGGGGGCGGGCGGGACTTCTTAATTGAAACAGTTTACTATATTTTCGAACTAGCACCGTTTGTTCGTCGACCGAGCGGAGCTCGGGAGACTGCTAGGTGGGTCCGGCGGTATGCCCTCCTGAATATTTTTGATATCTACACCCCATTTTGCTGCGTTATAACGCATTTTAGAACCAACATATCTTTACTCGCAAAATGTTAGGGGGGCGCGCGCCGGGTTTTCCACTACGTGAATCCGCCCTGGAATACATAACTTCTATATTTGCAGATTCAACGCGTCTAAATTCAAACGAGACGCTTCAAACAAATGTCGCAATTTTGTGGTCGGTACAAATTTAGTGTGTAAATAACTGACTTGATTATAGAGTGTGCAGACATGAATTCAAAATACATATACATACGCCACGGTGCTTTTTAGCATGGCTTGGTTGGCCACTCATTTCTTTGTTTACAAAGGCGTTGAATGTACTTTTTCTGAAACGCAACACATTAAATTGCAAATTTCGTTTTCAAATTAATTATTCCTGACGAGAGGATACAGTTTATATATATACATGCACCAGTACTATTATGCTTACTGCCGGTAGTTTTATCAGAACATTTTGTAACAATTATACAATCATGTATGTCACATCGACACATTTTCCCGACATTGACAGGTTTATGACATGTATATATATTTTGTTTCAAATGGTAAACCCATTATCAAAAATTCAAACCGACACACATTTAAAAATACACAGTAATGGATAAGTTTGCCCTGAATGTTCTGTTTGCCACTTTTGATTTTAACAACTATACCTTCCACTTACTAAATAAATACGCATGCTGTCACGCGGGCATCAGTCACACAAATACAAACATATGAATGAATCTACAAAGTACGGTTGATAAATGCGTACATTTATAAAATTTGAAAAAACTTATATAAAAAATCAGTACCGGCAGTAAATTCATAGACATGATCGAGACGGGTAGCCCACACAATAACTTTTTTAAGCGGACACACCTAACAATATCTGCCCTCTCGGTGTGGGGCTGTGGCGCGGCGGTGGGCAGCCGAGGGAGTGGGGGTCAGCGCAGGATTTCCCCATAGACCTGCTAGTACGAGGTACATGTACACAAGACCGTCCGTCAGTCATATTGGCTACACAGGAAAACGTTCCTCCCGCTTTCTGAGATGTAAATTTAATTCCGAGAGTCGGGTATGGACAGTCGATTTTTAATTTGTTTAAAGCTCCCCGGGGGTGTCCGACTACCCTCTATACACCATCGGGCGCTGAAGTCATTGATATGTGCAGCCATAGGCCTATCCAAATTCTAACCAAATTCAGGCCATTCATTTCTACAGAAAATAGTGTATTTGTTTCAATCACAGATTGTTTCAATTTCAAACACCAGGAACGTCGTTTAGTTGTTTGTGTTTGGTCTTTGGTGAGTGACGTAATGTCTACATCAATAAATGACGTCACAATTAACTGTTACGTAAATAACGTCAATTAGATTCTGAACTAAATTTTCAAATAATTACAATGTATATTTCTGACGGTACATGTATATGCATAATCTGTGATAGTTGGCGATAGTAGCAAATTACGAGGTCACATTTTGTTTATGTCGGCTAATTATAGATTTAACATTGATAGTGGTGCGTTTGGTTTGTTCACTACATGTACATATCATAGTTATATTCTGTTCAATGTTTGATGGTATTCATAATAATACTTGTAGATACATTTAGTGCAACAGTCAATGAGTCTATGAACACGCATTTCTACTGTAGGCTGTTGTGTTGCATTGTACAAACGTCAGCGTTTCAATAACGTCATTTTTTCGATGACGTTACTTTTTTTTCCTTGCGTGATTGACATGGTGCTACAAAAAGTGAGATAAAACAAAAACTGTGAAACATATTTCCATTTTATTTTCAGCATATTGTTTGTGAAAGGTGTCCGCATCCAAAAACGTAAAAAACATGCAAATCGAAAATTTTGTCATTAAGGCCGGTTTTCACAGAGCGTGGCCCATATATTCTTTATTTCCTACATATGTTGGAGATTGTTGACAAGACATGTAGCAATTAATAGAGCAAATAGCAAACATGTATATGCACAAGCAAACATGTATATACACAAGCAAACATGTATATACACAAGCAAATATCACAGACTTCATACATTGGATATGAAGTGTAACTACAAATAATGTACAGTGGGGTCAGTGTGTAAGTGCACACACGAACGAACACGAACCAACCTGTCGTGTTCGTTCGTGTGTGCACTTACACGTTGACCCCACTGTAGTCACATAAATATAGCTCCGTGTCGACTAGCATTACAATCGGATTCACCATTTGTGTCCATTGCAGCTATACCTACACTTAATACTTCAGTGACGGACGCATCGTTGTTGAGACTGCGCATGCGCGCGGATGCAGAAACGCCATATGTAATTCTAATGACATGAGTTAACCTTTTGTTCTAGTATTCATAACTTAGATGGACAGTCCCATATGAATGAACGGCATTTTTTGGGAATTTATCAGGGTATAAACTTTGAAAAGTATAATTTCTTAAGAATTTAACTGCACCTGACGGTTACGGAAAGTAGTTCGGCATGGAGCTTACTGGGATATAATTTTTGGACAGAGACTTGCTACGGACCAATCAAATGTTAGGGAATTGTGTAAATATGTTTGTGCTGGAATTATAATATAATGAATGACCAAATCCGAACCGAACCACATTTTAGACATGTTTCAGTGTTTCTTGTGAGGTTGGCAATCATTTGGCACAGGGACTTGCAGTATCATGATATCTTTGATCATCGAGAACATGAATATGTGTGCATTTAAAATTATAAGACAATATCAAGAGACCCATGATAATCGCCTAACACGACTATCAGAAAAATATACAGTGGAACCCCAATAAACCGGACACCAAAAAACACTTGTGATCATATTTTTTATGAGTTTCTTAGACTAAATAGTCATTTACATCAGGTGATAATGTCTGTTCGCGATCACATAGCACACAATTATGGCTCAGAATGATTAAATGCATGATTTATAGTGAATCCTCCCTAAGCCGGACACCCTGGGGACCTCCCAGGGTGTCCGGTTTAGAGAGGTTTCACTGTGCATTGCAAGAGCTATTTTATTGTGCCTGCTCAGTTCTGTCACGGATAGTGACGATATTGTAGCGCCAATGCACATTTTCATTCTGTTATCGATTTTTGTTTTCAAATTCAACTATATAGAGTTTATTCAACTACCAGTTTGAAATACCGGATTTATTTCCCCCGAGACCTCTGGAAATCCGATAAAGAAACGAGTGCTCCGCACTCGTTTCTTTGTCGGATTTCCAGATGTCAATTTTTTTAAATGTTGACGTTAGCGCATGAATTGTTTCTTCGCCGTAAACGTGACGTCAATTACGTCTCGCGAACGTCTAGGAGGAAATATTTTCATGCAGAAAATAATTCCCTCCAGAATCACGGTAAATCACTGGGTAGCCTGTAATATGGAGAATTAAGTAATTTTGGCACATGTCTGTATATTAACTATATTTAAATATTGCGTATTTCGTTGCTTCTAAGATCCTGCACAGTACAATATATATTCACCGTTTGTTTAGTAGCATGTGTTATTAGAATTGTCTACATTGGTAAGTACAGTAGGTGACTTGTATATTATAAAATGTGGGTGGGTGGTTGGTTGGTCGGGCGAACGCGACGGCGTAAATTAACGGTAGGGGTTCCTCCGTATAGGAATCATGATTTGCCTGGTTTGGCCCTCAAGTACGTTTTTATATTTGGCTCTGTGAGTTGATTTGGGTTATTGCCCATTATAAAAGTAGTAATATTATTACTGATCCTACTGCTTTTGGGAGGGGACGAAGTGATTCTGGTGTGGCGAGGGCTGATTATATACTTTTTGTATTGTAAATACATGTATTCAGTTCTGATTTTGGGATCGCCCCTCCCCATTTGTGCAGGTAATATATAGGATTTAGTACTAAACTCATTGACCCAGCCTTAAATGACCTTAGCTGTAGATAGGCCGTTAAACCTCAACAAACAAACAAATATAAAATGTGGCTGTGTGTGGAGAAACTGGGCTTACATGTATGACCAGTGTAGCTCCAGATCTACTAGCTCAATAATATTGTCTGATAGTTCTGAGTACATAACTCTAATTACATTTCATTACACTGCATTACATAAGCATTATCACGGAGTAGTATTTCCGAATGTGCGTTTGAAGCGTTCTTTGTTTCTACTTCGTGGAAAGTGATCTAAACATTTTGCTAATACATGTACACACTTTATTTTATGGTATAGTATCTGTGTGTCATGTTGTAGAATTCTCTCTCAATAAGAATATAGCGAAGTATGAACGTCAGTTTCTATATTTTAGTGCGCGAAATGTAAATGCTATTACGCAAATTCTTACCGTTGACTGTGGAACAGTGATATATTGCAACCTGTTGCAGTCTCCGCGAAAGTCGTCGGTCCGTCGGACATGTCCATTAAAATTGCCGCCGCTCCGACGGTAAACCGGAAGTCGCAGGACCGAATTCTGACTATAATTCTTCTTTTTTTTTTACTTTTCTATTCTAAGCTTCAATGAAATCACCTTCATTTGGTATGCGCTTCTGGTTCTAGTTAGCTTTTCTACATTCTTATATGACTGATATACTTATCACTAAATATCACACAAAATCAATTTTATTTTTATAAATGTTTTTTTTTTCGGTCTGGTAAAACTTTCAAGTTTACCAGACCGAATGTCCTGTAAAATGTTGGCCGTTTCGCGGAGACTGCTGTTGCCTATCCTATACAGCGGCCAAAGTGCATCTAACTGTCTGATAAGATCCATGCTGCCTGTTGGAAAACCATGACGCGTGTTATACTGTCGAAATATATTTTCAAACATGCACTTCTTTCATTTTGTTTTATTTTATTTATACATGTATATCCCACTCATATTTTCAGTTACATGTATATGTACAGTGGAGTCAGCGTGTAAGTGCACACACGAACGAACACGACAGGTTGGAACCAACCTGTCGTGTTCGTTCGTGTGTGCACTTACACGCTGACCCCACTGTATAATAAAACAAAATGTTGATGGTTAGAGAATGACACTACTGTTTATTTATTATTTATTTATTTGTATTGGGATTGAAATAAATGACCTTACAAAGGCTCCAGTTACTACATAGACATAAAACAAGTGCTGAAGATATGAGAAATATATATGAGCAGACCGTGGCCAAGGGGTAACACCGTCGGACTGCCACGCTGGCGACCCGGGTTCGATAGGGTTCAGTTCCCGGCGTCAGTATTTCTGAGATACTTTGTATTTCCTCCTCTACTAGTCCTTTCGGATGGGGACTTTAAAAGGTGGTACCGTGTATCAATATGGATAGACACGTCTGTATACGTACAGCCTTCTTTTATAACCCCCAGTTGTTGTAACCCCGGTTACAACGACGTGAAAACTGACGTTCTCGATACAAGAGACATGCTTGCTTCAAACTTGAAATAAAAGTATACTTAAGCCTGACCCGACGTTCCAAGTTTGATACTCAAGCTTTTGGGCGGTGGTTGAGCGCAATTTTAACTCTGTCGTCTTTATAACATGTTTGTACACTATATCCCGTGACAGGAAATGTAATAGACTTTTCACGGCATAAAAAAACGGGGGTTAAAAAACGGGCGCGTACGTTAACGGTTTTTGTAACCCCCTGTTTTTGTAACCGGGGTTGAAAACACCGGCGGGCTATAAACACCGGTTCTACATACGTGTGTTCTTCAGGCATAAATCATTAATTATGAATGGACCCCATTTAATAGGTGCATGCACTCTTACAATGATCCCCAATTAAGCGTCATTTTGTCACTGTGTTTGTATTTCTTGAGGGCAACAAGAAGACCTCTGTCAATTAGTATAAAAATACGCACGTGTTCCGCAAAAGTACATGCTCATTAAGTTCGTACTCAAACTATATTCGCGCGTAGGTTTAAAATGAGTCCACCGCAAAAAAAAAAAAATGCCATGATGTTTGTTAATTATGAATCCTGGTCAAAATTAACCGTTACCATGCTGAATTAAATGTTCATCTGCTGATGATGTTATATTTATCATATTTCGCAACAAAAACATGGTTTGGCAGCACTTAAGAATCATTTGCAATGGAAATTATTCTAAAGTGCTGTTAAACCATATTTTAATGGAGAAAGAAGACAAAATATGAAACAACAGCAAACGACAGTTTTCGGTTCCCGCCTTTTAATGCTTAAAGGTAGATTCTCACGGTTGTATCGAGCTGTTACAATTACGCAATGTAGTATGCCGGTCAAGGGATGAAAAACACTGTTGATGGCATTTTTTTGTTATAAATCAATGACTTAGAAATGCTTGAGGCGCTGTACATTGTCGCCTAACTGTCGTTCTTTGACGTTTGTCCTTATGAATTCAAAATGGTGAACGCATAATTTAACTGGCTACATATCAGCGAAGTGTTCGCTTACACTGCACTTTGATGCATACATAATCTTAAATATGAACAACCTAGTGTATGCAAACGATATTAGTAAATTGAGACTTTTGAACAATTCTATCCAGTACTTAGTGAACGATATGCCATTTAATGTCACTTATTTTATTATAAACGGAGGTAGACATGAATTACATATATATCCGGTGTTTGTATTGAATTTGGCAAAATAAATGCATCAACATCTCTCTAATAGATTCAGAATCAGTGATTTCAGTGCAGCTTCTTGATTGTTTGTGTTTAAGCAATACATAATGCACAAAACACACAGTGAGGTCGGTGGAGTTTTCGAAAAGTCTTGAAATTAATTTGAAATGTGATGGTCATAAACTTGTTTTTCGTACGATTTGTAGTATCAAATCATCAGCTTATCACTTGACTGCATAATAATGGATATCAGGTGATGGTAATGCGATCCTCAAGAAAGACACACGGCGACAATTATAAGGTAGTACGCTACCACATCTGCCCGACGTCGTGTTTTGTAACAAAGTTAATGTTATAAGCGGCCTACTGCCTACTTTAAAATATGTCGTCGCATACGAAATGTTAAATAATGTCGCTAGTATTCCCCAAAATATTTCAGACAGCAGCAAACAACAGGGAAACGCCAACACTTCTCACGCTGCCTTGTTTGAAAATTATTCATACGAAATTACATTACTTGGGCCGCAATCCAAAACATGACGTTACATTAGCAACTGCAACACGAGCTATGAACATTATTTTCATACTTTGTCTTGGCCTAATGGGAGACACTTGGCCAGGCTACGAGATATCCAGATTTGGTTGACATGCGATAAAAGATGACAAGTCTTTAAGTCTATAGGACTTGTCCGGATATGTTATCTCTTGTATACGCCGTTGATGAAGACGTAATTTCGACGTCATTGATCTAAAACGTCATATAAGTTTTTACCACGCGTCATAAAAATATTTCTAAAATGAAAAATAATTGGGATACATTGATAATTTTGGCGGCATATGGCTTTTAAAAGATGTACAATTCAGAATACGCGAACAAGTAAAAACTGAAATTTTTGTCATTAGGCCCGGTTTTCGCACGGCGCGGCTCATATATAGAATGACATGGATCGATAGTGGAAAACACTATTAGAATGGCTCCTTTACATAACAAACCATGCAACATTAGTCCTTTGTACAAGCAATAATGCCCGAAAATATTTGGACCGGATTTCCATAAATAACTTCAAATGGAAATAACTAGCTACGATCTCTCATTATAATGCGATAAAGCACATATACCATATAAACTAATACGAGTGTTTGCTCTCCGATGTCTCCGTCCTGATAGCCGTAGCCGTGTGGAGGTTATTTCGAGAAAACTTACATTTATGTAAGTTTTCTCGAAATAATTCCGAGACGACTTCATCTATCAGTATACCGTCATCGGCAGATCCTGGTGACATTTTCGGGGAATCACCGCATACAAATTGTCACATTAGTCGCTGAGATAATTATGAGAATGTAACTGGAAACGAATGCAGATGCGCGTGATGTACATGACACAACACGGGGCGTACATGACGTTTGCGACCAGTGTAGATCCAGTTCAGCCTGTGCATCCGCACAGTCTGAACAGGATCTGCACTTTTCGGCATGCCTTCAATAAAACACACTAACATGCAATCTAGATCGTATTTAGACTACAGGAGTGTTATATTTGATTGGGACCTACACTGGGCATGTACTATACCCACCGTGGTGTCTTAATTGGTTATTAGTAGGGGGGCTTAGCATGCTATAGGGGTCGAATCGTTCACTTTCATCTAACTCTTTGAAATTTTGGTCATAGATAGACATGAACATGGCATTTCATTATCTGCCGACAGACAAGCTCAATTTTCCCCGTGGTGGCCATTTTGGGCAAATCCAAGATGGCCGCCATCAGAATTTGGGCACATCATAACTTTTAAACTAAACATCGTAGAATCATGAACGATACCTCTATTTTGAGGTTTTAAGGGACAAGGAACACACTCGCCATATTATTATTGCAATTTAATGTGAATGTCAAGGTCAAATCACAATTTCAAGGTTAAAATCACAATTTCAAGGTTAAAATTGGCGAAATTTGGTTAATATTATTGAAAATATGTTATTTATTCTAGGTTACACATTTGTAAAACAAATCGGTCCATTCAATATCACACGCTATTAGGTTGCTGTTTTCAAACAGTGTAGATCTAGATCATGAGATGGCTTGTAATCGTTATGATCTCCATTTTTTGCCACCATTTATTTGATTTTTCAAGATATACCACTTTTTTATGAATCGATTGGCATGAATAATTGTGATCATGTCAGCTATTTAGGGATGAATTTGAAAGGTCTAAGAGCTAGGGACCATCTTTTAAGATAATGATTCAGTTGTCTAAGGTGATTGATAACCATGCAATATACTAGTAAGCAAATTCAATATGACCACCACTTCAACATGGGTATGTTTTAAACATTCACAACATCACAACAACAACAGTTCTCCAGATTTTCACATGATATAGTACTTAACTAACATATCATGATACTCATTATTCAAAGCCAACTTCTTTTTATGCAATTTAAGATTGTTGGCAAGAACACAGATTCAGTCTATGTTTGTCCTGTGTCACCTGTCTTAGGACTTTCTGGTAGCTCAAATAGCATTAGTATATACTATCTCACTGATCATCTGTTACATTATTGACACAGCCTCCTTCACACGTGCAAAGGGACTTACATTGCACCCCAGCTTTGTTGCACTTGCAGTGACATCGGCATGCTTTTTGACACCCACAATGGATAAGAAGGGAACACGCCTTACTGGCATCAGTCAGTGTTGTCCAGAACGGCAACCACTGGTTTGTTTTCACATCCAGCTCCCAGCCCCACCTGCTGAAGTCAGGGATCTCCTGATGACACGTTACAGCCTGTCGCCAAATAAGACATGGCTGAAGGATTGACCTCTTTGAATGTTCAAACAGTGCAGCCTGTGTGGGAGGTATGGCCTCAAGTGAGCGTGGTTCACCGTCGCAGCACTGCAACTCTTGCAGTACATGATCACATGAAAGTGCTCAAGCTGCTGCATGTGTACTGAGTCTATTGTGAATGTGTCAGGGTTGTCAATAAGTTCTAGCAATGTCTCCGTCATCTCCGGCATGCTCTCCCATGCAGCCCATTCTGTCTTCTTTCCACATCCGAGGAGCGGAGACGTCGTGTCACATCCACTAAGGGCATGGAAGAGAGGAATGGTCCATGATCTCGATGGACCTAAAACCTTGAGAATAAATAATGGACTGGAATATCTCTGTAGTTCTTGCCACTTCCAAAACCAATTGAACTGACTGAAAAAGCAATGGCGAGAACGACAATATCACTATCTACGGTGCGGATATATGCTCGCTTATGCCCTTGACATGATGCGTGTGCTAGATGGAGGATGATACGCGAGTCTGCCTTACTGTGGTTGCAGGGTTGCAGTTCTGATGTGTCGCATGGCTTGTTGGACAAAACAGTGTCATTCTTTGTTGTAAGAATGAGGATGTTATCCATAGTGATTTCAGAGAGTTTCTTGCTGCAGAAAGAGAACAGTTCTTTCTTGTTCTTGGTGTTCATAAGATATTTCTGCCAATCTCTCCTTGGGATGGGTGTGCTGCCTCCTATACATATCTGTGTTCGTGGACCAGAACCATGCCGTAGTTGGGTCTGTATCTTCAAGCTCGTCTCTGTGTATACATCCCACATTGCATCGACCCGCTCAACAGATGGAGTCAGATGACTCTTCAAGAAGGGAACTACATGCATGGGAACATAGTCGCTGAATGTAGCTGCACGAGTTGGCCGCACCATAGGAACCATCGCTGGCATGTCCAGGACCTGGACTGTGACATCACGAGCATCAGCGTTCGCTGTTGTCGGGGTTCCGAGACACTTAAGAATATCGGATTTTGTCCCTGATCTCAGATCTCCACGATCAGCAGGAGAGGGTGGCTCACGTTGATTCTAAAATCTGAAGAAATCTGACATGTCAGCATCTGGTCGAGACTGCAGAGAAAGAAACAACTGAGTAACAAGAGCTGTGTTCTTTTTAAGAACACCCACTTTCTCGGAACGCTTTGAACGAACATCTGGGCGATTGGCAAATGTATATATGCCGTTGCGCTTAATGGTGTCTGAGATGGCGACTGAAGCAGTGTGCACCCTGGTTTGAACATACTTGTCATGTAGAGATTGGCCGAGCTCATCTGCCTGATTCAGTGATGCTGCCACCTCGGGTACCATGACATCGTGAGTGTCGATAGCAGCTCATGACCGGTTTCCAGGAATGGGTTGTTGCGGTCTCTAAGCACACCCATAAACTTCTTGGAGAGCATGCGACTCTTCATTATGAGTGAGAGATGTGTCACCCACAGAGAGTAGACTCTCAAATTGATCAATTAGCCTCACATAATTTGGACCAACGAGCATGTAGAGGGCAATCGCATCAGTATCATCATACATGTCTGACAAGCCACCAGCACCTGCCTGCAGGTTTCTGTTGCTGTGTTCATGGGACTGGTCTTTGGCCATAAGCGAGAACTTGTGACGAGAACGCTGGACAACAAAATGTCCCTTATTGAACTCTGCATACACGTCCGTGTGGTTCACAGGCAATTCGACCAAATATTTCACATTGATGGGCACCCACCTAGAATAATTGGAATGGTCAAAGACAAAGAACCAGGGGCATAGTTCGTCCAGAACTTGGACGTAGAGTTCGAAATCACCCTCCCGTAGTGACCTAAGAAAGCGACACAGGAGGAGCTCTAGTTCTGTTATTTGGGACCAGTACTTGGAACATAGGTATATGGCTTCTACGGTTCGTGTTCCATAAGTCAAATGATTCAGGAGGTCCCCGCACTTCTTCACAGTAGACAGCATATGCCTCTTGCTTGAGAAGCGACAGAGCTACAAGAGAGACCTGATGGGCATATCTAGTACGCTTGATGTGATGATCGTCTATGGTTGACGCAGCTCTGCCGGCTGTAAACACCTCAGCGGTAGACATGGCCCATTCCCAACCAGACCCACAGATGAACTTCCCGGTCACAGGCTGTGCTTTATCCTCGATGTGAAGTGCTCCCATCAATAACACATACTTGTCTTCGCCGAGGATCATGGTGAACTGCCACTGAAGCTGCTTTGCAATTGAATACAGAGGCTGGTCAGCGCCAAGGACGGGTGTCTGACCACGGCTATGGAAACTAATGGACTTTTTGACAAGGAGCATCACATGTTTGATGATACCAGGATATGTAGACTTGTCAGGAAACAGTGACAATATGCCGATCTCTGCCGGGGGCTTGATGGAGCTAGAATCATGCAACTTGGAGTGATAACCTGACCACGTCACAACCTCATCTTTCCCCAAATCCTGTGACAGGAGTCCAGCAACATGGTTAATCCATTCCTCATCCCTTGCTGTGGAGCCAGGTATCCTATCATGAGACGGCCTAACTGGGCCACCCTCGTCACTACATGGTACAAACATGTCATCATGTCGGAGATCAACAGGTGGGACGATGACATAATGGTTTGGGAGCTTGGGTTTAGTAGTATCCAAAGGATCAATTTTAACTGGATCACGAGTAACTCCCATGTTCTCACTGATTGGTTAGTGTTAATTATTATGTACCAAACATAGATATAGGCACCAAAACCAAAATGGGTTTTGTTGTCAAACACCCAGTTTTCATTGGCGACCATTTGGACTTATATTGTGGTCTTGACATGCATGCACATGTCTATAAAATGACAATAACTAACTCAGCATATTAAACAATAGAAGAATTGACAAATATAATATAATAATTGTGTTAAAACACATGATAACATGTGTGAAACCTCTATTTCCGACCAATTTTAACATTTATAATGTAATTTGACCTTGACATTGACCTTGAATCGCAAAATTAATATGACGATTGTTCTCCTCATCCATAATTCACCCAACATAGAGGTATTGTTCATGATTCTACAATGTTTAGTTCAAAAGTTATGATGTGCCCAAATGCTGATGGCGGCCATCTTGGATTTGTCCAATATGGCCGCCACGGGGAAAATTGAGCTTGTCTGTCGGCGGATTATGAAATGCCATGGCGATGTCTATCTATGACCAAAATCTCAAAGAGTTAGATGAAAGTGAACAATTTTTTTGCTAAGCCCCCTTACTATATCCACTCGTGCGGGGTAATATCTTAACGCTGAGCCTTACTGGGATTGACACTTTGGGGCCAAGTGATCCGGATTGTGTTGTAAGTGTACCTATACCTGACACCGTATATCAAGACACTGTCATTTTAGCGATGACACTTTTTATTTGTATGTTTAACCCTCTGAACCCGAAAGCCCGCTAGCGCTGTGTTTGTAAACAGTGCAGATCCCGATGAGCCGGCTCGTGACGATCAGCACTTTTTGCAAGTAATTTTCATTTATTTGAGAACATAAATAACCCCTCTTCATAAATGGACTAGCCTGAAAATCATTTTGTGACAATTGGGTTGTTTGCAATATTAAAATCCATTCCAGTTACTTAGCGGTGAAAGGGTTAATGGTGAATATTCCGTGGTCGCCACCTATCCCGCTCGCCCGACAGCAGATCTATGATTTCCCGTCTGTTCTGTTGAACAGAACTTAACTGCCCAATAATCAATCAATTGATCCACCGTATACTCATTGTTATCAGATAACTCGCTATGCATTGACCGAATACATACTGATTGGTAACATTGCCATATCCTGCACTGACTAAATACGAACATCCGAGTCACAACTACATTCTCCGTTGTTTCATTGGTCGAAAGACGCCTCTTGGGGATACCGAATGACGAATGTGTAATGACGAAACGTAATCATGAATTTCAGCGCAAGCCGTGTCGTACGTATTTTCAAGCATCAACCGTCAAACGGTACCTGATAAATATAATACCATGCTAGTGTTATTTGATATCATGATCATCAGGGGGCCGTTTCACTAAACTTCGTACAACAAAAATGTTCGTAAGTGCAAAATTAAGCTTTAAATTTGGTATAAACCATAATTTGTCGGTATACAAGCAGTGTAAAGAGGATTGGAACGAAATATTGCTATCTTATAGAGTTCCTCTCCTCTGTAAATTTCAGATTAACAACGTTTTCTTGTAAACAATTATTTGCTTTACATGCAGCCTATGCTCAATAAAGGTAAATTCAACAATTGAAATTTCCAGACGATCCTAAAGTGGCAATTACGAACATTTTAGTCATACGAAGTTTAGTGAAACGGCCCACAGGCTCGGCTAGGAAACGGTAGGAATTCCTAGGCCCACCGATGAATTCCTACGCGTTTCCTAGCCTTGCCTGTTGAAAGGTAATATCAAAGCCAGAAGCCAGGGGGCCATTTCACTAAACTTCGTACGACTAAAATGTTCGTAAGTACAACTTTAGGATAGTCTGGAAATTTCAATTGATGGAGTTACATTTATTGAGCTGCAGCATATGCTCAATAAATGTAAATCCAATAATCGTTTACAAGAAAACATAATTTTGCACTTATTTATCCGTGTCTATGATGCATTCTATAATTCTACCAGTCTACGATGGTCACAAGGTTCGCGGATCACATATGGAACATGATGATTCATGGTTAAAGGGAAATAACTGCATGCTGTTCACAGTGTGGGCCACGGTGTCCGTTCTTGTTTCACACGCATACTGGTACATGTAAACCGAATTCTCTATCTGTAACGCAGGGCGACTTGCAGCCAGAGAATTCTGTTTTTTAGCATACTAGATGTGCATGCATATTTACATATTTATCTTGAATCCACAGTCCGGACGTGGTCCTGGTTCCACAAACGAACGATTGTGTATCGTATACACAACGTTTTGACATCGGTTTCGTTTTTATCATTAGAAAACGATGTTTTCGTTGGTTTAAACGTGTCACGTGTCAGGTTCAAACCATCGAAACCATCGTTTCATAATTAAAAACGATAATGAGGTTAACACGATGTTGAAATGAGAGGACATGCGATGAAACAAACAACACAACATGTTGTGTTGGATCAAATGACTGGCATTTAAATAGTTGGGTGTTGGTTAGTTAAACGACATTATCGGTCTCCCGTTCAAACAAAAACCCACACAATATTGATTTAAATGCATTTCGTTGTACAAAAGTATTGATTTAACTTCGTTTTCCATTAGTTTTTATGTACATGTATATACATGTATGAACCTTCAACACATCACCGCTCCATTCTCTACATTGCAGAATTGCCCGACGATGCCGGCGGACAAGAAGTTTATCGATGAGATGGTCAAGGCCCACAACGACTACAGGGCGATACACCAGGTAAGCCGTTACAATATCACGGAGCTGGCTTGATAGAATAATGGCTGGAGCATTGTACCGAATGTTGTGGGTTCGATCCCCGCCATACGCATGAACAAATGATTTCATAGTACATGTACATGTAGTTTCAGCCGACCGGTTAAACCGCGATTAGCTGTGATCCAGGGCACCGAGCTGACCCCCCCCCCCCCGCCAATTACCCCACCCCCCACCCCTTTCTCTATATAGCCATATATGTTGTTGGGACGTTGAACCATTTCATATTTGCATGTACAATTCATTATATATTTAATAACGCGGAATCGATAAATGAAAGTCACGTGGGACACTGCGGTCACGTGCATAACCACATTTGAATGCCGTCCCTCATATAACTAGATTTGTCAGTAAGCGATGCTTACGGAATACCCTCCGCGTGGGCCCAGATACCCCTAAATATGTCGTTATAACATATTTCTCTGATGTTAAGCTTAGTGACTGACGGACGGACGGGCAACACGGACGGACGGACGGACGGACGGACGGACAACCTGACTCCAGTATACCCCGGGGGTATAATAAGCACGATCGGAACATTAATGCATAGCTACGACAAAATCAAGGAGCATGATCACGTGGTTAGAATAACAACAACAACAACTATGGCTGAAAGTGTTGACAGCGTGCTCAAGTAAGTAAGTATTATTTGATATAGTTTCCTTCATATGGAACGGATTTTGATGAAATATGGCGCAGCAAACACGTCTTCATGGACTGCATTTGGTGGTCTCGGCACTTCGGCGCATACTTATGTTGATTTTGCGATGAATCGAGTTCCGTGTCAGTGAAGATAGTACGCACAGACAACGATTCTTCGCAAAAACGACAGAAGTTTGGGCCAAAGTACCGAGACCACCAAGACACAGATTAACGAGACGCGTTTGATGCGCCGCCATATTTCATAAAAATCCGTTTCTTTATAAGGACACTAGAAAATAATACGTACCTTGAATCGGAGGCGCTTCTGGAAGTTTCAGTAATTGTTGTTGATGTTTTAACCACGTCATCATGCACCTTGAAAATGGGTGATTTCATGTTGCAACCAGATTAGTTTCCACATTCGCGCAATCTGATCGGACACTTGCTTGTTAATCGGCAAACAGAAAATACGTGTCTACAATCATCTCCCGTTGTTTGTTAATTTTAGGGGACATTGATTTTTTTATTAATTCGTTCCCACGAAATAACAATTCGTTCGCACGGGAACGAATTGTTAATTCGTGGGAACGAATTGTTATATCATGGGAACGAATTGTTAATTCGAGGGAACGAATTGTTAAATGGAGGGAACGAATTATCATTTAGTGGGAACGAATTGTTAATTCGAGGGAACGAATTGTTATATCGTGGGAACGAATTGTTAATTCGATGGAACGAATTGTTAAATTGAGGGAAAGAATTGTTATTTCGTGGGAACGAATTAATAAAAAAAAATCCATGTCCCCTGCGGCGCTCCGTAAATGTTGTGTGTTTTTGTTTTGTTCTCAAGGATTTCTGGAGGACATACAGCGTACATCTGTCGAATGAGATTAAGATGTATGTCAGGGATTTTACAGCGTGCATCTGTGGAATGAGATTAATATGTATGTCAGGGATTTTACAGCGTACATCTGTCGAATGAGATTAAGATGTATGTCAGGGATTTTACAGCGTACATCTGTCGAATGAGATCAAGATGTATGTGAGGGATTTTTGAGATACAATGTACTTTTGCTTTTGTATGGTATGAACGAGTTCTCCTTATTGTCCAAGGCTGTGTTGGAAAGTGAGCTAAATGTGTTTAACGTCATGCCAACAACTTCATGCATAGATAATAGTAGGTTAGTGCCGTCAATGGGAAATAAATATCTGGCAAGGCTTAGGAAACGGGATAGGCGAGGATAGTCCATCCCGTTTCCGTGCCGCGCCAGATATGTTTTCCCATCCACGGCACTAACCTACTATTCTATTTATCCCGTCAACACTTCAAATAGCTTTAAAATGCAAAAAAATAACCCCAGCCGCATCCGCAAAATCGGAGAATCGACTAGTTTGACAACCACACATATTCATACGCAGTGATTAGGTCGTATTGACATGATATCAAAAGTGTTTCACGGCACAGTATGTTGACGGGTTAAAGTTCATATACCGACGGGAGACTCCGTGTTTAAGTCTCATCCGAAACACACGTGGGATGGTATTACTATTTTCTTCACGCCTAGTTGGGCATTTAACTTACAACCTCCTGTAATTAATCCATCTCTACTGTCGGTTTCACGAAACTTGCCCATTTTTTATGGATAGATAAACAATGCAAAAACAACATGAAACGTCTTTTTATTTCGTGAAATTTGGTCCAATATTGATTTGATTACAAAAGGAAATCCCCATGTTTAATCCCCATAGACATTTTCTCAAGATGTCTATGGGGATTTAACATGGGGAACTTTTTCTAATTTCAGAAATAGTGTACCGATTGTCAATATTGTTTTCTTAGTTCGATCATTTCGAAACTATCTAGCCAGGTTTCGGAGTCGATTTCCATTTTGTTTTGCTTATCCCCCAGCTCCTCCACCTCCATTTCCCCCATGTTAACTTTCCATAGACAAATCAAATTTTCGTAATGAAATCAATATTTGACCAAATTTGAATTTCCAATAAAAAGAATGGTCAATCTTAAATTTTGATAAAATTTAACATTATTGAAAACAAATTGTTTTCGCATTGTTTATATGACCGTAACATTTGGGCAGGTTTCGTGGAACAAGTAGCGCATTTCACCAACATTGCAAAGTATATTTATCTAAACGGATATGTGAAAATTAGTCGGACTATAAAATACAGCGCAGTGACTTGAAAAGGCAGCTAATAAGAGGGGATATAGTGCATCATTAATCGAGAGACAATTACAACGCGTGGATGTAATGGATAGGACGAACGTACGTGTGCCAACACAGAGACAGTGCAAGACTAAGAGAGTTCCCATGGTTCTTACATTGTATCTTTTTTTGACCATGTGGTCGAAAATTTAATAAAAAGATTGACTTTAAAACAATATCTAGCTATGAATATTAACACCCGCAAGAAATTTAGTCTTATATCATTTTTCCTGGGGTGTTGCCCATTCAAGATTTCTTGAAGTTTGCAATTTTCTGAAGCACATACAGTAGTATAAAGGGAGTCAAAATGATGCCACCGTAGAATGATACCACCTACGGTGGCATCATTTATAACCCTTTATACTACTCCCACCACCCCCGAAAAATCAAAAATTGGTTAACGAGGAAATTGTCTCCCACCAACCACGAAAAATCAAAAATTGGTGTCATAATACATCATGTTTTTCCGACAGCAAATTTATGAATTTCTTCTAATAAGTTTCCGATTTAAATGCATCCTCGCGCAATAGTCTATATTCCAACACCATATTTTCCTCCTCCGATATAGCTAATTTATTTCGCAGATCAGCAACTAATTCTACCAGCTCTAGTCTACCACGTTCACCTGTAGCCACCTGACAGTGTAGTTGCTTATGTCTACAAAGAGTTTGGGCACTAACGAATTTACAAGGGCATCTGGGGCATTGAAATTGCGGGGGGACACAAGGAAACTTTCTACGTCTCGCTAGATGCCTTCGTAGATAGTCTTTACGCGTAAACGTTTTACAACAAGTCTCACACTCCATTATATATGTATATGTATATGTTTATATTCAATTGGTCGTAAAAAAAAACATAATGTTTTCAAGACTAATTGAACAGATAAATTTCATAGGTTATACAAAAGTATATTACAGAAAATATGATAACGTCAGAAACTAGAGCAGAAATAGAAAGTTTGAGAAGAGAAGCCGAATCTCTAGGGATTACTTATAGTAAACGGTTGAGAGTTAGGGGGTTGACAAAGCTGATAAATGCCACAAAGAATGAGGCGTTTATGAAGCGGTTTACCCGCGCCCACAAACGAGGAGCCTTTAATGATATATCCAAAGCAGACGAAGTTGGTAACAGAATTCAAAAAGAAAGTATTGCGGGGTTAAGGGCTAGTGTAATTAATTCTAAAGAATTACCTTCAAGCACGTCTCAAATTAGACGCACAGGTGACCAAATACCAAATAATAAGAAAAAATCTATAGTTCGCGCGATAGTGGAAAAAGGTGAAGAAATATTGGGTGCTCACGATGAAACATTGGAAAAGGTAGAAAATGGAAGACGGGTAGTTACATTATCCTTTCGTAAAAACATTGACATCAACGAGTCCGAACGCATGTCCGATAAACTCGCTCCGTATCTAACAACAAATTTTTATTTGAGATATTCATATTCTTACAAGCTAGAACATATGGAGGAAACTAAAAATGGAAAACCTAAAACTCTAATATTTCACAAAAATCTCGGTGGTAGCGAACCACTATCATCAATGAAAACCGTTAAAAAATGGCTGTCAGATAAGGAGCAAACACGAATAATGTCCGATAAAATAGACAGACCAAATACAAAGTGGAAGTTTGTAAGATGGGTAGAGGTTTTTGTAAAGCTAATACAGGGTAGTAGGGGAATAGATGTGGGACTACAATCCAAAGAAGCAGCAGGAGAAGAACTTCCAGAATGGTTGAGGAATAGAAAAGGTATGTATTCTTTAGATAAGTATAATGACGATCTTTGTCTGTTCAGGTGTCTAGCTATGCACCTTAATAAAAAGATCAGACCTGACAGATGTACAGAAAAAGCGGAAGAACTTAGTAAGCAATATTTCGGTAGTAATGTTGTTTCATCCACCTTCCTTTTTCAGATCTTAAAAAGGTTTGAAGAGGTTTTTAAGGTAGGTATAGAAGTATATCAACCGACCAAATATAACGTATGGTGGTTGAAAAAGGTACCAGCACACTATAATGAAATAGGTAATAAACCAATGACAATAGGACTGTTTAATAATCACGCATTTCTGATAAAAAACCTTAAAAACCTATCTAAAACTTACGCCTGCAATAATTGTAAACAGAGATTCACAAAAGCGAGTAATAGAAGAGACACGGACCAACATGTATGAAAGGTGAGACAAAAATAGTATGTGATGGTAATTATTTAGAGCGCCCGAGTTCGTCGTTCGAGAAAGCGTTCTACCCAAAAGGTTCTAACAGTTATGGCGCGATCGATTGGATACAATCTGTGGAAAAGCGGGAGGGAATTCACATTCACCACGAACAGTGTGGACACGGGGGTGAAAGATGGATTTTAGGAGCTCCAGTAGATGGATACTGTCCAGAAACCAATACCGTATATCAATATCACGGCTGTTACTGGCACGGGTGTGAGATTCATGCAAAGCATAGACAAGAAGAACGCGCATCCACTATGAGAAGAGATACATTTATTAGAAAAAGCAAAGAATTCAACCTAGTAGTTATGTGGGAATGCGAATTCCAAAGAACGGGTAAAGATATAAAGATCGGTTGCGACACTACTCTTTATCCATATCAGATAGTATACGATTTTGAGGCATATCTCAACCCACCTAATTCTAAAGAATTACTTAAAACGCTAGGTAATAGTTTAGAGTACGAAGCTGAGCACGTTCCGGTAAGTGTTAGTATAGGAGATAATTTCTCAGGAACAGTAACTCATATTTGTGATAAAGATCCTGCAAAACTTATAGAAAAATTTGTAGAAGATTTGAAAGTCAGGGGAAAAGCTATAAGAGAAGAAGTGTGGTCAAGATATGGGTTTAATACAGAACATTTACGTAAAAACCAAATCGCTAAGATCGAACAGTGGATAGAGCAAGTACCGGTTATAGGTTTTAAATTCAGCAGTAAAGTACGATATAAACTTAATAAAGAAATATTTAGTAGGTGAACTATCTGCAACAACAAAGAAAGTAATGGTCGGAAAACGGGCAAACGCAACAATATTTCTAATTTACTCCGGAGTTTAGATTTCTTGATGTAATACTTTACCTAGGACCGGGTGTAAGTTACGATAGTTGGATAAAAGCCTACGACTGCAAAGGACAGAAATCTTTCTTTCCTTACGAGTGGTTCGATTCTCCAGACAAACTTGATTACCCAGGACTGCCTGATATAGAGAATTGGTATTCCAAACTATCTGGGAAAATGTTAATAGATGAAACAGAATTAAGTAAATGTCGTAGAATTTTCGAAGAAAATAATATGAAAACTTTCAGAGATTGGTTGAAATATTATAACGATTTAGATGTAGCACCGTTCCTAGAAGCGGTGGAAAAAATGTGTGAATTTTATAAACACAGAGGTGTGGATATTTTCAAAGATGCTGTAACACTACCTGGAGTAGCTATACAATATTTTATTGAGAGGAACCATTAAAGAACAAAAATCTATAAAGGTGGTTATACCGGAGGGGGCTCTATATGCACCAAAAGAAGAAACATATGAAATGATGAAAGACGCTCTAGTTGGTGGGTCCATCAATAGTATTTACACGCTATGCAGAAGCGGGTGTTTCAAATATTAGAGTAAGGTTTCCTAAACCCTTTGCAAGGCTTGGTTTTAGGGGTACGATGCAAACGCGTTTTATTAATTTATCTACGTTTAAATAAAGATAATCCATTGGTGGAAAAGAAAACTAAATACATCTATATAGTTTCCCCACATAACCCTAAAACTTATTAAAAAAATTTGTAAAAGAGTTTTATCTGGAGAATGGTTTGGGTTTGCGGAGGTGGATATAGAAGTTCCACACAACTTAAAAGATAAGTTTTCTGAAATGTCTCCACTTTTTATAAACAGAGAAGTAGAGGTTGATGAAGTTCCCGCGCACATGTTAAAATATAAAGATACTGGCCGAACTAGAGGAAACGGAAGAAAATTGGTGGGATCTATGTCGGCCACTAAAGTATTGCTGTACGCGCCACTGTTGAAATGGTATTTAAAACACGGCCTAGAAATAACGGGAGTTCATCGTGTTATAAGATTATATTAGTGGTAAACCCTTCGAATGGTTCGCAAAAGAAGTTACAGCCGCAAGACGAACAGGCGATGTAGAACCAAATAAGAAACCAGTAGCGGATATAATGAAATTATTAGGCAATTCGTGTTGTGGAAAAATGATAGAGGCAAAAGAGAGACATTTAAATACGACATATACACAAGACGAAACCTGTGTTGACAAAGCGTTAAGATCTGCATTCTTTGATGATTTGGAAGAGATAGGAGATGCGTACGAAATATCTTCCCGAAAACCCCGGTGTGCAGTAAAGAGGCCCCCTTCCACTGTGGAATAGCGGTTTGGGAGTTTATCAACTAGCTAAATTGAGAATGTTGGAATTTTACTACGAATTTCTAGACAAATACGTAAAAAGAGAAGACTTTGAATTAATACAGATGGATACAGATAGTATGTATATAGGAGTTAGTGGAAAAACGATAGAGGAATTGATTAGACCTAACTTACTAGACGAGTTTGAAAAAGAAAAAAATAAATGGTTGGCTTGGGATAAATGGAGCGAAAGAGAGCCAGGACTTTTCAAAATGGAATTCAGCGGAGATAGGGCGATAGCGTTATCTAGTAAGTGTTATTTCGTAGAAAAAAATTAATTCTAAAGATAATTTGGAACAAATTAATAAAAACTCTGCGAAAGGAATGTCCAAGAGAACTAACAATTTAAATTGGGATAGATATAAACGAGTACTAAGTGAAACTACAGAAGATGGAAAACACATTATAGATGTAGCGCAAAATAGAGGATTTAAAATGAAAGACGGCGTTATGAAAACGTACTGTCAACAAAAAATAGGACTCTCGGCATACTACGATAAAAAGACGCTGTTACCAGACGGAATACATACAGAACATCTCTAGTGATCCGGGGGTAGCTGGGTGTCAGAAGGCACTATAAGAAGTTCTTCGCGAACAAACCCTCGAGATGGCCCATCATCCAAATAGTAGAGCACGGGCTCATCGGGTTTGGTAATAGATCGATCTAGATGATATACATTGAGAGACCACACTGGATCAGTCGCGCGGCGGCTGCCACCTTCGAGCTCTCCCGGTTGATAGAGGTACCGGACGTCAATATCTGATGGAAGCCGCTGCTCCTCTAAACCAACGGGTCGCCCGCGCGAGACGGCAGAGGGCTCGCTCGTCACCCTTTTAAACTTGATGGCATCTACGGGCTTCTTACCTATCAATCTGGTCACCTCTCCGTTCAGTGCGGAGACCACGGCGGGCAGTCTGGCCACCCACTCAGTCGATCGCGAATGAGGGTTTACAAGTTCTTTGGCATATTGGTGTCCGAACAGTCTCTCAGCCAGGGTTCGATTGAAGCGTTCCACGATCCCCTGGTCCCGGTGGATGTTGACGCGGCCGCGTCTGATAGAAACTTTATGATTAGACAATAGATGAGAGACCGCGCCCATGAACTCGCGGCCGGGATCGACCTGGAGAAGATTCGGCCATTTGAGAGGACTCCTCTTATATATTCGGGAAAGAGCCTCGGCCACTTCCTTAGACTCTTTAGTGGTCAACGGCTCAGCCCCCTTATAACGACTCGCTACGTCAACGATTGTCAGTGCGTACTTGTACGTTTTGCGACCGACGCGATCGTGAGGTAGAAACAGGAGATCCGCTTGGTGAACTTGGTTCGGCACCGGCACGTCGAATTTCGGGCGCGGAATATTGTGAGGCGCGGGTAAATGATCTGCCAGATGGCCTGCTTCTTGAGCCATTCCTTGACAGCGTTTCTGAAACCTTGGTCGCCGCCGCGAGGTTCTTGATGGCCGCGAGTCCCTTCCAGTAGCCGCGTGGGCTATAGTATGTATTCGACAGCTTGCGCGTTAGTTTGGTATCAAGTTTGCACGTGTTCATCGTATGCGAAGTATTCTAATATATCGGACAATCTCCAACATGCCCTCGCCAGTTCGTTCGGTAACTGCGTCGTTAATAATAAACCTTTGTTGGAAGTTTCGCTGCAGCCCCAATCGCGTTTGGGTTGGAACAGGAGAGGGGAATCTAATTCATTCAATCTCGATTGGGAGTCCAATCCCCCAGGATTGGTGGAGGAATCTAACATCCGCTTTGCGAAAAGGGTGGCCTCTTTTTCGTCCTCGCGCCACGTCTCGAGAGAATCTCGGGCCAGACGAATCATACTCTTTGCACCAGGTAAACGATGTTTTTGGGCAGTTTAGCCTACATCGATCATAGCGTCATAAAGTTCGTCAACTAACATCGTTCTATATATATATATTTAAAAAAAAAAAAAAAATGTTAATTAATTAATTATTTTATATAGTAGCCGACGAGCCCAACCACAACCATTCCCACGACGATGAACGCGATCTCGCGGTCCTTTTGGGCCTCTGATGGTACATAGAAATCTGAAAGTTGGGGCTCGGGATCCATTGGATCGAGACTTTTGTGCGGATATGCCAGCGCGTACTCGCGGTTGGCTTCTTCAACGTTCTGAAAAGTTTGCGCGGCGTGATTTTCGCGGCGAAGCTCTTCATTGACCCAGTCCAGATGGGCGGTTCGTTTTTTCGACCACGCTTCCTTTGCGCTATTGAGTTGTTCTACAGCTAAATCATGACGCTTACGCTCCTCATCCACGTTCGAGCTTTTCATTTTAGAGAATATAAAGTTGCTACCGCTGAACGCCAATGCGTTTGTTTACAAGCGCACCACCTACTATTACTGCGATTGAAGTCATTTATTTCCATATATTAACTGGTAGAATTCCAGCTTTAACTAGATAATCTCGGGTCCAAACTGCGGCCGCTACATCTAAGGTCGCGAGCCCTACGTCTCACACAGTAAAGTCCAATTTGGGGGCGGTTCCTCCTAGGGCCATCTTTGATAGTCGAGCATACCCGATACTGAAACCCGATATCACCACGGCGTGATAAAGCGCATTCACTAACATTTTACCATCTTGTTCAGCCATTGTTATAATTATTGCATATAAAAGGGGTCGCGATCAATGTTTAAATGGGGCGCATCCAATCGCGATTGGTGTTTCGTAACTTTCTTCTGAACACTGGCTGGTTGTTTTTTCGATAATATGGGGTATTTCCAAACGCACAGGGCACCAACAACTGTCAGACCACCACCAACAACCCAACTCCAATTCACGAATTTGGGTTCAATCGGATTCGCCCAACTCCAACGGTAGTTGGTATTGGGTGTTGAGTGTGCTTCCAATTCGTGAATTGGGGGTGTTGTTGTACTCAACTCTGTCTTCAGATGTTTTGCTGTCTCCGTCCCCGATTGTAACGACTGTTTAGCCTCTCGAAGCTCGGCGAGTATTTTATCTTGTTTAACTTTTCGGGTGGCAGCCGCCGCCCGCACAGCTGCCTGTCTTTTGGGATTTTTTATTTTTTATATGCGGTATGTCATCCAGTGGCGGAGTAACACTCTGGTTCGATTGTGTTGGAGCAATCTGGTTCAACTCCGTCACTCTCGTGGGTGTGTCTTGTGTCATCATTTTCAGGGCTTATAGTTCGTGGGCATATATGTCCAAATTGACAGTGTTTACCCGTGGTCAACGCGGTTGTCAGCGGAGCTAAGTACATTCCAAACTTGTGATAAATTGAGCAGCATGCCGTTCTAAGAGTGTGTCCTATAAAAGGGTCAGTCTCTAGATCATCAATCAACCCCGCAGTGTTTGGTATAGGGAGAAGTCTACTAACGGCGGTAGCGTACAAATGAATAGCCGCCGATCCAAGAGTTTTTGTCATCTCTGCTCCCAATTTGGATTCGTATCGCGCATACATTTTATCGATCTCCGCATCTGACATCTTATCCACCTGACAAACTGAGAGACGCCTACCTAGATAATGCTCCGATTGTCCCCCAGCAACCAGCGCAGCTAGACGCTCGCGTCGCGCCGCATTTTCATTCGGAGTCGTTGCACTCAACCCAATACCAACTGCCGTTGGAGTTGGAGTTGATCCCGATTGCTCTGTCGGAGTTGATTTTTCATTATCTTTGGCAGTCGGAGTTGAGGTTTCTTCCATTAGCTGATCGAGAAGTTCGTCGCAGTTCATTTTTTTCAAAATTAGTAATTTAACTATTCTAACAAGTCTCATCACTTTAACATATTGCCAAGCGCACCACCCGATACTTATGATCACCATTATGCTCGCAACAAAGCTCGCAGCGGAGCAGAAAATTGTTAACATTGTTAACCATTGTTCAGTATTTGTTCAGCATTGTTCAGCAATTGCTAAGCATTGTTCAGCAATTGCTAAGCATTGTTAAGCAATTGCTAAGCATTGTTAAGCATTGCAATAGCTTATTACTTTGTAATTTTCCTAATTTTTTTCAAAATTATTAATTAATTGATAACTTTATAAGCAGTTGGTTGATCAGTCTTTAGCAGAAGCTTGGCGTGCTTAGTTTCGGAATGCATCTGTCGAACCTCCAGGCGCTCCTCGCGCGTTGGGATAACGTCATTCTCTCGAAGACAGTCATCGAATGAGTCTCGGTCCTTGCAGTGAAAGAGGGCGACCCATTTCGTTTGCTCGCGCAGATCCTTGAGGACGGCGTTGTACTTTTGAGTGGAGATCCATACGCTTTGCCTCGCATGGCGGCCAGAAAATGCGAGCTCGGAGAGCATGTCCTTCTTTTTGGTCATCGCCGCCTTGGCCGAGCAATCGTCAATCACATATAGGGTGGGCTCACCCTGGAATCTTTGGTATAAACCACGCAACCAATCGTGAAGCCTATCACCCGGGTCAATAACGTATACCTCAGGGTCGGTCCATATCCACGGGCGCCGCTGATAAGTATCGTTGTGCCGCACAGTGGGACACAGGATCACAATGTGACGAAAGGCATCGCGGTAGGACTCCTCGAGCAAGTCGAGGATGAAAACCGTTTTCCACATCCTGTCTGCCCACATATTATGGCAGAGTGAGCATCTCCAATCGTGAATTGGTATTGATTGATAGATTTCTTAATTTTTTTAAAATTATGTATTAATAAATCGTTAGATGATTTTTTTATTAAATCAGTAGATCGCTGATACGTATCGACCATCTTCGATGTTGAGTTGTGCGTCTGTAATTATATATAAGTACACGTTCAATGGCCCGGCTCCGTCCGCCTCTTTGGTTATCTGGATCGTCACACCCTCACTAGCGTTCTCAACTTGGCGTCCGCTACCGTGTATTTGGTCATCGTCGCTGGCTCGCATGTCTAGCCATAACGCGTATTTGGTATTCAGGAACTCCGCGAGGGAGACGGCCGAGAGATGCAGGTCTTTGGCAACTGCTGCAACCTCCGGAGGAGCGCTTAGAGCCGGCAGCAAACTGCTTTCTTACTTCGTCCCACTGCTGGTGCGCGCGAAGACCCGCGCTGTAGAGTTGATTGGGACTCCCTCGATCGTCACCTCTACCTTCGTGATTTTGGGGTTATAGAATCTGTCGGTTTTTCTAACACCGAGCGCTACCCGAGCCTCCTCGAACAACATCAGTATACCTTTCATCGAGCGGGCGGGTACGTTGACGTTAATATTCCACAATGTGTCGCCTTTGTCTTTCGTCATCTTGCGATGGCGAAGAACTCGGTCGTAAAGTATGGCAACGCGCCCGGCGTACTGGGTTCTGATCAATCGCGCGAGTTCGGGCATCGTGACCATGTCGTACTCCAGCGAAACATTATCGATCGCATACGTCGATAACATGTCGCTGGCTATGATAACTCGGCCGTAGTCGTTGAACGTTAGTTCGTATTCGAGGCGGTCAGCCAAAGCGCTCTGATAGTAGGGCATGTGACTCTCCAGCAACTCAAAGTCGAGCGGGATGTAGAAGCGGTTGCCGTAAGCGCCCGCGACCGCGTTGTCATAGCGTTGTTATCTACCTTGTTAGCAGCCCCGATTCTAAGTTTGGTTACGTTCTTATTTTTGCTGGTGTCAATACCTTGATAGACAGCATTTTCGAGCTCGTGTGACGTCTTCCACAGGTCCTGATAGCAATGGTAGACGTCGCTGTCGTCGATCGACATCACCTCATTACCAGAAATCTTTATCATGGTCTTCTTGACGATGGCGCGAACCCCATGGATTCCTGAACGACGGTTCGGTCCGCGTCCGTCGACGTTAGCGAAATAGTGAAAGCTAGGCGAACAGTACCCGGCACAATGACGTCGTTAGCTCCGAGGTTGGGGAAGCGGACTAAGAGCTGCTGGTTCTGGTCGATCGTCGATGGGTTGTTCGTAATAACGACACTCTGTCTCACGCCTTTTGCCCCGAGGGGCTCACGCAGTCTGCGGTATGGATTGAGTTTGCGACCGTATTGACTCGAAGACATAATTAATTTTATTGAAACTATTAAACCTGTATTGTTTTGTCTTTAATATAATAATAATTATTAAAGATGGCTGGTCTCGATATTGGTATGGACGAATTCGATCGCACTACGGGCGACCGAGACGATTACCTCGATGATGATGATTATGTTGATGATACCTATCCATATAGCCGCGGAGAGGGCTTGGACGTTGATGACTACTTCGATGATGAGGACGAAACGTCCTTCATAGAGTACCCGCCCGATGCGTGTACACATTTCGAAACGTGGGAGGCCAAATCCAAAACTCCGACATGGGCGGGCGGTGCTAAGATTCCTGATGGGATCTCCAAGAATGAGCTGGCGTCTATCGAGGTAACGGATGCTCTGGTGAAACGGTGGGAGAGTATAGTGTCTAAACACGGCATCAAGGCCACGTTGGAGTTTCGCAGCACTAAAAGAGGAGACCTGTGGGTTAAATGGGGTAATACCTGGAAGTTGCTGACGTACAAGAACCACCCAAACAAGTTCCTCAGCCCCTCTTCATTGAAGCGATATGGAGCACTACTCGCTCGAGCTCTCGGAGTGCTCGACGACATTCAGGCGCCGCTGCCTACAAAAATGGTAAAAACCCTACAGTCTACCGACGAAACGCTGGAGAAGACGGCCGCCACTATAGAAACGATCGAGCTCAGCGAGATCCCTCGCGTAGCCACCGACGCTATTAACACGATTGAAACCACGGTCAACGAAATAAACGGCACGAAGTTTGACCCACCGTTACCTCTTCGCGAACTCCGGGGACTCGATAAGGTTCTGCAAACAACTCGGGGCGAACTAGTCAATAACCTCTCCAAACTCTCAACGCTGGACAAACATATCGCTCTAGAAGAAAGAAAAATAAAGGAAGCACGGGCGATAGAGAATCTACCGAGCGGATCAACAAACTCCTGCGGTCGTTGCGTGACGAAAGAGAAGCTCGATTGGAGGCTGCTTCAACTAACCGTGAGACGCTTTCCGGTCAATTAAGTCGGAGCCGCGAAACAATATCGAGGGTCCTGCACGAGGACACTACACTCGGTGCGCGTATTCGCACTCTGTTCAGAGAGAAGGGCGTCACGATAATAACCGTCATCGCGGCTTTCAGCATAATCATATCGACCCTAATTCTATCTATATCGTCTCTATTTGTAGCTGTCAATGCTGGTGCTGCACCAGCACCCGCTCCAGCACCAGCTCCAGCACCAGCACCAGCACCATCTGGTGGGGTAAAATAATGGATAAAAAAACAACTAAAAGCCCTTGCCAATCTCCTGGCTAAATTAGCAGGAAAGGCGGCTGCCGCACTACCTGGACTGATCGGAAGTATCGTTTCTTACTTGCTATCTATATTATCAAAAACGGCCGGATGGCTAGCCAAAAATACCTGGGCTTTAATCGTGACAATCGCCGGTCTCCTACTATTCTTCGCCAGAGAGTTCCTACAACCAAAGCGTAAATAATCCGATCGCCACGAGGGTGATGACGAGCCCTAATTTCTCCTCCTCGTGTGTTGTGCTTCCAATTTCAACATTGTTGATGATTGGTGTTTCTCCAATCGCGATTGGTCTGTTGATGGAACTCGATGGTGCATCCAATTTACGAATTGGGGGTACTGGGTTCGATTGTGTGTCCAATTTACGAATTGGGGGAGGTGTATCCATTTTGTGTTTTATGAAATCGGTTCCACTGTTGAACCCGATCATGTTGGGGGTGCGCTTGATGATATCCGTGTTCACGTTACCGTTGTGGCCGATTTTTTGATTGGCGGTGGCGATTACGATCTGATTATTGTAACCGTCAACCGGGTCGTCTCGTAGTATCATATTGCTCGGCGCCATATAAAGACCTATTCCAAATACATAGTCTACTGGGGTGCTGGCATTCTGTAAAACGTCTTGATAATTCTGGATCGCCTTCTCCAGGTCCACCCTAGCTGAGATGGCGTCCTCTACAAGTGCCAAGAATTGTTTTTGTGCATCAAACGCCGTTCCCGTGCCCAGTATAGAACTGCGAGTTTGCTTCTGTGCGCCGAGGATGGCCCAGACGTACGTGCGAATGGAGTCGTTGACGCGAGTAACCCCGGCCTGCGTGAACCCTATACCCTTATCTAACATAAATGTACCCCACGCGTCCTGAACCTCAGCAGCCTGCTGTATGTAATCGACGTGAGCCCGTTTCGGAGGTAACATTTTACAAGAAAACACGCCACAGTGCCGACCTCCAGACACTTCCGGCCCGAATGTCATAGTCGCGGGGTCAAAATTCCCGGCGTTCCGACTGACGATGTGGTCACCGGAGTGATCGTGTCTAAAATCAGTCTGTGTCCAATTCCCGGACTGGCCGTGAATGAGACGTCCCCGAGGCCGGTGCTGGTAGGAAATGCTTTCTGTCTCCAGTCCGCGTCTTTTGAAATGTCAAATTCGTTACACAGTCTTTCAAAGGCCATACGGTCGTATGCGTTGGAAATGGGATCCCAGGCGTCGTCTTGAGGTAGTGAAATACCTGTTCTTTGAGAATCCTCCTAATAGTATAATACACGTGAAAGTTGTAGACACTTCGGAGCATGACATTCTTGGATGTCAGATGGTCTTTATATAAACTCCACACCCGGCTGTTGCGCACCCCATACAGCGAAATTTATTTGGTTCTGCCAAAACTGCATCGGTGTTGCTTTCCACCCGTTTTACCACCTCCATCGTAGTAATCTTGGGCAGCCTATATTGTTCAAAGATATTAGGGAAATTGGTGGCAAAGCCGCTGTCCGGTCTAACCGTTACGGTTGGGTGTACAAGGGGGTTAACAACGTCTTTTTGTGTGTATTTACCTCCGACCGCGTACTTTATATTAGAGTTAAAGCTAAATGCTTTGGTATCCATTGAAAGATATTATTATGTTTGCTACTATAACTAATGTTCAAAAAGGGAGTTGTGAACTTCAAAAATTAATAGACAACTGCTGCGGAAAACGCCGGGTAGGCCTTAGATCAATCACCTTCACGGTTGGATGGCAGAATGTGGGGAAGAGCGAAGGGTTTTACTATGTGAAGGATGGACAACAATTAGGTGTAAAGCTGCCTCACGGACTGTGGGGAATAAGACAGCTCAAAGATTTTGTCAACTCAGAGCCTGACGGTATAATCAACCTCACAGTATCGAAGGCTACCGGGCTCGCAACAATGACCATCAGCACTGATAATAAGGTAGTGGTCTCCCCGGTGTTGGGTATTCAACTCGGTTTTAGAGAGACATACTCCTCAAACAAAGGAGTGTTTACCCCGGGTGAGTACGTCGGTGATAATCCGGTGGACTTCACCTTCACGAAAACTCTCGGGGTGCACCTTGATCGGGTGAACACATCGTACAACACGGTAGACGGATCCCCCAGCACATTACTGAAAACTGTGCCCGCCAGCGACTGTTTCTATGGCGAGACTGTGACCTTAGACTTCCCACACCCCGAGATGAAAGTTTTGGAATCGGGACACATCCACGAGTTGAAGATTTCTATTCTTGATGATAAAGGGAGAGAGTTGAAGAACGATTACCCGATTTCGGTCGTCCTAGAAATTTCAAATTAATTAATTTTAAGAAAATTATTTAGAATTAAACGCATGTTCGTAATATATATTATCAACATTATGAGTATATACGGACCAGGTATTCTTCTTGATTGGGTGACAAATTCAAATCATTTGGAACCGGCAGAAGGGGGATTCATCCCGACAGAGGGCGACTTTTTAACTACCCAAAAAACAAAGGCCTTGATCAATAGAACTATATCGAGGGCCACGGACGAGATTCACAAAAGTCTACTATCACAACTTAGAGAATATGCCCTGGCTGTGAATACACAAAGTCGTGAAGAAACGCATACGGAACTAAACGAACTAGGTAAAAAAAATAACCAAATTTAGAAAAGAGGTCCGGTTGGGGATTGATAAAGCCCGAAAAGACCGCCAGGTTGACATTACGGCGGTTTATGATGCGTTGCGCTTAGAAGACTCTCTCAGCAAAGAAGCTACACTTGCTGAATTAGACGGGAAAATAATCGATTTTCTAAAAGAGGCCACGTCGGGTATTGAGAAAGCCCGAGAAGACCACCAGGCGGACCTTACGAAGGCTTATGAGGTGTTGCGCTCAGAAGACTCTCTCATCAGAGAAGCGGCACTTACTGAACTAGATAAAAAAATAACCAAATTTCGAAAAGAGACCCGGTCGGGTATTGATAAAGTCCGAGAAGACCACCAGTCGAACCTTGAGGAGGCCATTGCGGAGGCTTATGATGCGTTGCGCTTAGAGAACTCTCATAGTAAAGAAGCGACACTTACCGAACTAGACGGTAAAATAGCCGAATTTCTGAAAGAGACCAGATCGGGGGTTGAGGGGGTCCGAGAAGACCACAAAGAGGCCATTGCGGAGGCTTATGGGGCGTTACGCTCAGAGGACTCTCTCAACAGAGAAGCGGCACTTACTGACATATACGAAAAAATAACCGAATTTAAAAAAGAGACCCGGTTTGATCTTGATGGAGTCCGAACGGGTATTGAGAAAGCCCGAGAAGACCACCAGGCGGATATTACGGAAGCTTATAGGGTGTTGCTCTTAGAGGACTCTATCAACAGAGAAGCGACACTTACCGAACTAGATGAAAAAATAACCGAATTTCAAAAAGAGGCCCGGTCGGGGGTTGAGAAAGCCCGAGAAGACCACAAGGTAGCCATTGCGAAGGCTTATGAGGTGTTGCGCTCAGAGGACTCTCTCATCAGAGAGGCGGCGGTTGCCGAACTAGATGAAAAAATAACAGAATTTCAAAAAGAGGCCCGGTCGGGTATTGATAAAGCCTTAGAAGGTCACCAGGCGACCATTACGGAGGCTTATGATGCGTTGCGCTTAGAGGACTCTCTCAGCAGAGAAGCGGCACTTACCGAACTAGATGGAAAAATAACCGAAGTTTCTGATAAACTGAAACATGATCGTATAGCCGCGACCAAAGCTCTTGAGGGGCCTCTTATGAGATTCGTACTGAGGCATATAACGCAAACAGGGCGCTTGCCGGAATAGTGAAAACAATGAAAACACCAAAACGTGTCATAACAGTTTGGGCTGAGAAGCGGGGCCCATTGGTTGTGGGGCACTATGAATATTCGTTCGGTGCCAAAGCGAGTAATAAATATGGGGGATACACTATGACAGCTGCAGGTGAAGTTATCCAAATGGCGGTCTGCTCGGTTAATGCTAATGGTAAACCTGTGGGCGCGGTCGCGATAAATATTGTAGTAGATGGGGAAGAACGGGGGGTTGGAGTCACTAAAATCTCTGGAGATAGTTCGACGATTGTTTCGTTCGCCGGTAATGATCGAATTAGACTTTCCAAAGGTAGTGTTATTAACTTTGTTACGAAAATCGGTGACTCAGAGAGTTCTTCCACTATTGTCTCATTGTTAATTGAACTTATTGTGTAAATACTAATATATTGAACTAAAATTTAACTATGAACGAATCACCATATCCAACTCTCAATACCACTCCACCAACACTGTATCCAACTCTCAATACCACTCCACCAACACTATATCCAATTAACGAAAGAAGTTCAGATTTTAGGTTGAATAATATCGTCGCTATGCAGGATATTTTAGTTAGAGAATGTGCAAATAGAAAAAGACACGCTAACAAATATAAGCGCGCGGCAAACATAGCTGAAGCATCTAGTACGGTTCTGGAACAAGCGTTTCTGTGTTGTGTGGGGCGGGGACTGCTGCAACGCTATCTACAATTGTAATGGTTACACTTGCGGGGGTTTTGAGTGGAATTACCGTTTTATCTGGAACACTTTGTATGGTAATTAGGGCGGTGGGTGGAAAACTCGAGAAAAAAAGTAGAAAACATGATAGAATATCCGTTCTCGCTAGGTCTAAGAAGAAAAATAGCATCGACGTTATGGTGTCCAAAGCGTTGGCCGATAAGAAAATATCAAATTTAGAGTTTGAATCCGTGGTGGAAGAAATGGGGAGATATGAAGAATTAAAAAATGATATAAGGATCAAGGCGCGCGCCACCATGCCCAAAATTGAGTGTACTGATTGGGATAAATTTAGGGTAAAACTTGGAAATAAAGTCGGAGGAAATGTTACAGCAACATTATAAAATAATTAAAAAAAAATTTAAAAAAAAAAAAAAAATTCTTAATTTTATAATTTTCCTAATTTTTTCAAAATTATATTGATGCAGTAAACAAATTTACATACCTATACAACATGTGTTTTTTCACTGAGAATTACAAATTCAGTCGAGTATTACACTGACACACCGTCTGTGTAATTGATACACTCGGCTCTGTTTACCTTGGCTATCAATTTATGCATGGTTCATAACCCGTGTAATTGATAATTGTACAACACTAGGTAATGTTTATCATAACAGCCTTCGTGGTCGTGTGGTTAAGGCGATAATCTATAGAGACGAGGGTCGTGGGTTCGCGCCGCGGTTGGAGCTAAACATTTTTATTTATTTATTTCTATCCCTACAAATGTGGTCGCTATGGTAAACAACTGCATGACAACGGCGTTCGGAGTCCGACCGCTTGAAATGGGCAGACAACTCCGGCCGGTGTCATGACACGATCTTTGACCTTAGCAGGTTCATGGGGATAAATGGACACGCGGTTTCAGGGAGATGTTATTTGTCTTAGCATCAACATTGCTGTTCAATAATAATTTTTTCAATTTCTTTATAAGCGATATCGTAGAAATGTATATTCGTAAATAAATCGTTGGGTTTTAACAATTTTATATAATACACCTTAGTTTCATATCCGATACGCATTATCCGTCTTAATGTTTGTATTTGCCTCTTGTATGGTTGACATAATTGCCGGTATAATATTGTAAATGCAACGTTTTTATCGAGCGTAATAAATTACGTGGTATTTCATATATTCGATATCGCCTAGTGTTCTCATTTTATAGAATTTATATACAGGATTATAACCCCCATAAGATTCATAAATTTCTTCAACACAGTTATTAAAAAATTTCAATTCCAATTGTATTGTATTATCCATTTTCTCTAATAGTTGTTTTTTTTCTGTTCAATAATTTCCAAATTCTTCTAATAATCCAATTTCAATTTCTTCGTTAAAAGCGATATTGTAGAAACGCATATCCGTAAACGAATCTTTGATTTTAAACTGTTTTATAAAATTAGTTTGATAATATTTCGGTAGTGTTTCTACGATCCTATTGATCCTATTTAGTCGCTTCATTACATAAATTTGAGACTATACCGGCGACATAATTGCCGGTTTAATATTGTAAATGCAACGTTTTTATCGCAGCGTAATAAATTACGCTGATATTTCATGTATTCGATACCACATAGTATTGTCATTTTACCGTGTTTTAATACTGTAGAAACAGCGGCGTAAAATTCTTCAGCAAGGTCATTATACAATTCCAATTCGTTGCGTATTTTATTATCCATTTTGTTATAATATTTTTATTATAACCTATTAAATTTATATGTTCAATTGGACGTGAAAAAAACATAAGGTATTTATGACACCAATATAATTGGACTACAATTCGACATCGTCAAAATAAATTAGCTATATTGGAGGAGAAAAATGGGGTGTTGGAATATAAACTATCACTCGTGGGCACATTGAAATAATTATTTTATCATAAATTTACTGTCAGGAAAACATTATGTTTGTTTTTTTTCACGACCAATTTTTCGTGGTTGGTGGAGGACTATTTCCTCGTTAACCAATTTTTGATTTTTCGGGGGTGGTGGGAGTAGTATATAGGGATATAAATGATGCCACCGCAGGTGGTATCATTTTGACTCCCTATATACTACTCATACGTCTTTGGCATTTTGAATGTGACAGTTGAATCTGGTTATACCACTTATGTGAGTATTACGATTATTCGTAATCCTATTTTAGATGGACCTGATCGAACCCGTTTGCCCGGCCTTACATGACCTTAGCTGTTGATAGGCGGCTAAACACCAATACACAAACAAACAAACCGTCTACCCCATTCCTCCAGCCATAGCCGCATATATGGCTGTGACTGGAAAAATGGAGCTTATGAAATATGTGACTACTGTCTGTTCCACGTTTTGCTGCCGACTGACATTTGGCCATTAAACACATTAAATCTAAAAAATATTTAAAAATAAGTACTTTTTCATCAATAACAAAAAAGTCACCCTCCCCAATTCCTATGGGAATTTAACATGGGGAGTCAATTTCCCAAACTTTTCGTTTTTCGAAGGATCAAAAAAATATTTTTTTTAGAAACTGGCTCCGAAACCTGGCGAGATAGCTTGAAAATGATGTAACTTAGAAAACAAAAGTTAGATTTTGAAAATCGGTCCACAAATAAAAAATAATATTTTTAGAAAAGTCTATTTTTGCCCCCATGTTAAATTCCCATAGGAAAATCGTTTATTCGCAATAAAATCAATATTTGATGGAATTTCATCAAATACATTTGTTTAGGGAGGGTGAATTTGTGAATTTTTTGTTATTGATAAAAAGTACTTATTTTTTAAATATTTGTTAGCAACAGACAGTAGTACAGCTATCAATAGCACACACCAGTAGCCTATTTCATCAACATTGCAAAGTATACTTTAGTAGCAAAATATACTTTGAGGGAGAAATTTTCAATTTTATGATAAATTTATTAATTTTTATTATACTGAATTTATTACATTATCACAGCCATTTTGGCTGTGTTAATGTAATAAATTCAGTATAATAATTCTGCATACTTTTAATCATGAAATATATGCATTTGTTAGTTCTATATGAAATAATGCATTTCAGGAAAAATAAATGATTACTCCCTCAAAGTATACTTTGCTAGTAAAGTATACTTTGCAATGTTGATGAAATAGGCTACTGTAGCCTACATGTATACCGATATATAGTCTATGTTAGAAGCACGATGGATGTTTCATTTATGGAATAGCGAACAGTACAGATCGCATACAGATGCAAAGGCTGATCTGGATCTACAATGGCCGCTAAACCCATAAGTTCTATTTCCACAGTCACTGACACACATGTGGCTGTGACCCGCCCAGTGTATATCCAGATCAGCCTGTGCATCCGCACAGTCTGATCAGGATCTGCACTGTTCGCCATTCCATCAATGAAACACCTGTCATGTTTAAACGGTGAAACCTCTATAAACCGGACACCCTGGGGACACCAAGAGAACATATGTGATCTTATTTTTGAAGAGTTTTTTGGTGATTTATCTCAGGTGATAATGTCTGTTCGTGATCGCATAGCATACAACTATGGCTCAGAATGATCAAATGTCTGATTTACAGTGAAACCTCTCCAAACCGGACACCCTCGGGACCTCCCAGGGTGTCCGGTTTAGAGAAGTTTCACTGTAGATGGTTATCAGACTACATGATTGTGCTATTTGATCAGGAGCTTCACTGGTCAGAAATCCCGTAGGCCCCATTTCTCCAGTCACAGCCACATATACGATAAAGATATTAGACTGGTCTAAAACACAATATCTACACATTTAGTCATTCAACCTCATTTCTCCAGCCACAACGACGTACATATGAGACACGCCATGTGATTTTGTACCTACCGTTCCTGTCGACGTACTTTTAGCTATTAAACACAGTAAATATAAAAACTATTTAAATGTAAATACTTTTTCACCAATAACAAAAAAAGTCACCCTCCCCTAACTTGTTTGTTTGATGAAATTTGATGAATAGCGAAAAAACGATTTTCCTATGGGAATTTAACATGGGGGAAAAAGAGATGGAAGAGATGTGGGAGGAGTGAAAAAAGGAAAAAATACTTTGCAGATTGACTCCGAAACCTCGCTTGATAGCTTGGAAATGGTGTAACTAAGAAAACAAGTTATATTTTGAAAATCGGTCCACAAATGAAAACATATTTTTTAAAAATCCATTTTTAGCCCTCACATTAAATAGTTTTTTCGCAATAAAATCAATATTTGACGGAATTTGGTCAAATAAAAAATGTGGAGTGTGACTTTTATTATTAATGAAAAAGTACTTACATTTAAATATGTTTTGGATTAAATTGTTTAATGGCCAAAAGTTCGTCGGCAGCAAAACGTGGAACAGACAGTAAGAACATGTGCGATTGTTTATGAAACATGTTTACAAAAATTGTGATACATTATTGAAATGACGTCGAAAGTTGACGAAATATACATATCAAATGCGGAATCCGCATTTGATATGTACATTTCGTCAACATTCGACGTCATTTACGGAAAATCTTGTAAATTACATAAATATTGTTCATGTTCTTAGGTACAAAATCACATGGCGTGTCTCCTATATACGATACTGATCTTAGACTGATCCACAAGCACTAAGTGGTCCTTTTACCTTTCCTGTGTGCAAGATGGGCGTTTGACGTGAATGTGTTCATTCGTGGTTTCGCTGGCATCTGACCGCCATACAGCCGTCTATTATTGGTTGAGTCCGGCAATTGGTTAGTTCGTTATTAGCCGATCTATTTATAGATCGGCTAATATGTTGGTTATCCATCGAATTCTGAAAAAGTTTGTAGCAACCCTTTTCTCCGCTATTCGGTAATCTACGAACGCGAATTTTTCTGTATCACTTCCAAATTGCATCAACCGATAAAGTTTGCATTTTTGGCAATTATCTCCGTTTAAAACTTTACTTATAGCCAAATAACACAATTTTGAATACTTAATGAGCTGAACGCCTGAAGAGATTTAACCCGGAAGTTATTGTTGTTGAAGTCCATAGTTGGCTCTAATGGCCATATACGCCAACATACGCCAATTATTGGGCTAATTTAAAGCTTTTATTTATTAAACAGAACAAGTTTCAGCCACGTATAATCGCGTAAAATGTGTTTATTCGGCTAATTTATAATCGACCTCTGCTCAAAATCTCCTTACTAGTAACCCCAGCATTTTCGGGTTTATCCCAGCATCTCGGGTTTATCCCATTGCGTATGCGCGTCATTTGACGCTAGTTAATATTCACAAAATGTTCCACCAATCAAAACGAAGAATTGCCCTTCATAGCCAACTTTGATTTGTTTATGTATCATGCAGGGATGGCAGGGATGCATCCAGCACGCGCGATTGCAGCAATCCCCCTTAATTATTGTCAATGCCGCAAATTATTGATTGTCTTGCGCCCGACATCGCGCAAAAAATCACGGATGGGGCACATTAGGCCAATCTGGGCATGTGCCTGAATACGCAGGAGCTTGCGTCTATTTTTAGATGACACTGTAACCGCTAGATATATATAGCCCTGGTAGCTCCGCCCACTCGCATGCTGCCACAGAATTCGGACAAACACACACACAGTGACTACAACTTTGTGTATTGCGGAGTGTAATTTGTATATAAATAGAGCATACAGTACAGGTGTTACGCTGGAATATTTCGCAACATAATGGTGACAACAAAACATTGCTGCTATGGCATTGCTGCTATTGGATGGATTTGGGAACGGGTTTCAAAAACCTGCACAAAATCGAGAAAAATGTCAACGCTGGGTACAGAACTGTGGTCGAAAATAGTTTACCATTGACAATGTTACCAGAGACACCTACATATGTTCGATGCACTTTACCCTGATTTGATCGGCTAATAACATCATGCTCTGCATGACTTTTCATTTGTTTGTTGGTTGCTGCTTAACGGCCTTTCAACAGCTAAGGTCATTTAATGCCGGGCCAACGGGTTCGATCCCGTATTCAACCTGCTGCATTGGGGGTGGGGGGTCCCAATTTCCGAACGGAACATTTACATCGAAAACAAAATATATTCAGCCCTCAAATCAGAATAACTTGACCTGATGCCATGTCCATACCACACCGAAGCCTCTTGGCCCCTTCCCCTGAAAGTAATAGGAGTACGTATGCTCGTAATACTCATATAAGGGGTATAACGTACGGAAGCCCATTAGGGCCACTTCACTTTTATTGAATTTTCAAGTTGTTTTCTTGAATTCTCGAGAATTTTTCTTGAATTTTCGAGATGTTTTCTTGAATTTTCAAAATGTTTTCTTGAATTTTCAAGTTCTTTTCTTGAATTTTCGAGATCTTTTCTTGAATTTTCAAGAATTAGGCATGTACTCTGTATGCGAGGAAGTATCTTGAAAATTCAAAAAAAGATATCGAAAATTCAAGAAATGATCTTGAAAATTCGAGAAAAGAACTTGAAAATTCAAGAAAAGATCTTGAAATTCAAGAAAGTATCTTGAAAATTCAAGAAAAGATCTCAAAAATTCAAGAAAAGATCTTGAATAAATGGAAATCAAAAAAAAAGGAAGTGGCCCTAATGAGCTTCCGTAATAACCAGATTCAACTGTCACATACACAATGCAAAAGACGTACATGTATGCCAGTCTGGATTCAGGTAAGGATGAACCTCGATCGTTAAAATATCCATCTCATGCTCCCACCGGACCCCATGGCATAATATTTCCATCCCACTTGTCTGTCGGATGAGACTTTAAACTGTGGTACCGTCTCTATATGACCTTACCTGTTGATGGGACGTTAACCCCACTCGCTTTCACTTTTCCAGGCGTCGGCCCTGCGCCATGCCAAGGACCTGAGCGAGTTTGCCCAGAGGTGGGCGGACACCTGGCTGTGACCAACAAATTCGAACACAGCGACTGCGATCTCAGGGGCGAGAAACTGGGCGAAAATATCGCAATGCAATGGTCATCACGCCCGGAATCATACACAGGTAGTAACAACGAATGTCCTGGCTGCCACCAGTAGCCGATTTCATCAAAATTGCAAAGTATACTTATCTAGCAAAGTATACTTTGAGGGAGTAATCATTTATTTTTCCCGAAATTCATTATTTCATATAGAACTAACGACTGCATATAGTTGATGATTAAACGTATGCAGAATTATTATACTGAATGTATTACATTATCACAGCCAAAATGGCTGTGATAATGTAATAAATTCAGTATAAACAAAATTAATAAATTTCTCCTTCTCCCTCAAATTGTACTTTGCTAGATAAGTATACTTTGCAATGTTGGTGAAATAGGCTACAGAGTGATGTCGCTCTGCGTTGCAGTCAGAAAATGCAGAAAATTCGGGTATACAGGTAGATGTATAATGTAGCAGTAATGATTGTATTGCATAAAACTGGCTTGGAGAAACTGGGCGAAAATATCGCCATGAAATGGTCGTCACGCCCGGATGTCTATAAATGTAATAACCCGAATTGTCTGGCTGTCACGCAAGGCGACCCACGGTAAGTCGCCCAGTGTTATAGCCAGAAAATTCAGGTTATACATGTAATGCATGATGTATTAGTAATGATTTTATGCATAAAACGGTCTTGGAGAAACTGAGCGAAAATATCGCCATGAAAATACATGTGATAACCCGAATTGTAAGTGCTGTAAGTCGCCCTGCGCAACAGCCAGATAATTCAGGTTATATATGTACATGTATATGTATCATGTAGTAATAATTATTGTACTGCCTAAAACGGGTTTAATAACACAGTGTAATAAAACATCATAATACGCTTAGTAGTGTAATACATATGCGACCGCTAAAGAAAACAATCAGAAATGCTACAATATATGATATTCAGCTTACAGTGGGGTCAGCGTGTAAGTGCACACACGAACGAACACGACAGGTTGGTTCCAACCTGTCGTGTTCGTTCGTGTGTGCACTTACACGCTGACCCCACTGTATGTAATAAATGTAATCTAAAACATTGGTTTTGGTATAATATGGCATTTAGTAAACTGGTTGATTTGTTTTACCATAAGTAAACTCGTCGCATACATGTAAGTACCATATTGAAGCATCACTCATATAAGACCATCTATGTTATGTACCTTTTATGGCCACATAACGGATACAACTGACAAAATAATTATATATAATCATACATCATACATGTATTTGCGTCGTTGTTTACTAGTATGAGTATCCGGTATTTGCCTACTTACGTAGGTATGTAAAACATCTGGATTTAACAATCAGAAATGTGAAGTTACAGTCTTGTGTGGACATAATTATGGACATTTTGCTCATTGCATTATAAATTATATATTTAAGACTAATAATATCTTCATGTGTAACTGTTTGACTGTTTCAATGTCGATGAAATAAAATATACATGTACTTGGTGTAAATGGATATTTTCCGACGTATTCCACAGGCAGATTGGGACGTTCCAAATGGGGATGTGATTAATTTTACTGCGTTATATTTCTATTCAGCTGAAAATAGCTTAGACAACTGTTACAGCTTTGTACGTAACAGTTGTAGTACAGTCGAACCTCCCAGAACGGCCACCTCTCTATAACAACACTCTCTCTATAACAGCCGCTATTTTATATCCCGAATGGATCATTTCCTCTGTATCTAACCTGAGTTGAGCACGAAAATTGTCGTCTGCTTTTGCTGTCTTTCTCAATAAAAACATGTTTTGACAGCATTTTAGAATAATTTACATTGTAAGTGATTCTAAAATGTTGCCAAGCATGTTTTTTATTATAATTGTCGAAGAAAATAAATACACAGCGGACGATAAAATTTAATTCAGCATTAACCTCCCTACAACAGCCACCTCTCTACAACAGCCAATTTTGCGTCTTCCCATGGGTGGCTGTTGTAGAGAGGTTGCACTGTATATATTGACACAGAATGGCTTAGAGTCTCCGATCGGTGTATCCCCGTAGCATCATGACCTGCGTATGCACGAGATTGCGTGAATGCGAGATAAGAATGCGAGAACGCGAGGCGAGATCGTGAGATGATCGCGAGAATGCGAGGCGAGATCGAGAGTTGAGAGAACGACAGGCGAGAACGCACGAGAATATTGCGATCTCGCGCATAAATCGACGATGCGAGATCGCGAGCATGCGATAACGTGAGGCGGGATTGCGAGCTTTAGTCCTGTATATAAGTCGAGAATGCGAGAACAACCCTTACAATTGTCACATGAATTAACTTGTCTTGTTCCCGGTTGATTGATTTTCAGGCCAGGAAGCGACGGATCAGTGGTACAGCGAAGTCAAGATGCATCAGTTCGGCGGGGAGCCACGATCGTTGGCGTCTGGTAAGTGGAAATACACACCCAACTGCGTCAATATTGCCTTGTCAATAGCACACCTAGCTTCGTCAATATTGCCTTGCCAATAGCACACCCAGCTGCTTCAATATTGCCTTGCCAATAGTACACCTAGCTGCGTCATTATTGCCGAGCCAATAGCACACCCAGCTGCGTCAATATTGCCTTGCCAATAACACACCCAGCTGCGTTAATATTGCCTTGTCAATAGCACACATAGCTGCTTTAATAGTGCCTTCAATAATGCCTTGCCAATAGCTCACCCAGCTGCGTCAATATTGCCTTGCCAATAGCACACACCAGCTGCGTCATTATTGCGTTGCCAATAGCATACCCATCTGCGTCATTATTGCCTTGCCAATAGCACATCCAGCTGCGTCAAATAGTACACACAGCTGCTTTAATATTGCCTTGCCAATAGCACACCCAGCAGCGTCAATATTGCCTTGCCAATAACACACCCAGCTGTGTCAATATTGCCTTGCCAATAACACACCCAGCTGCGTCAATAGTGCCATGCCAATGACACACCCAGCTGTGTCAATATTGCCTTGCCAATAGCACACCCAGCTGCGTCAATATTGCCTTGCCAATAGCACACATCAGCTGCGTCATTATTGCCTTGCCAATAGCACACCCATCTGCGTCACTATTGCCTTGCCAATAGCACACCCAGCTACGTCAATATTGCCGTGCCAATAACACACCCAGCTGCGTCAATATTGCCTTGCAAATAGCACACCCAGCTGCGTCAATATTGCCTTGCCAATAGTACACCCAGCTGCGTCACTATTGCCTTGCCAATAGCACACCCATCTACGTCAATATTGTCTTGCCAATAGCACACACCAGCTGCATCACTATTGCCTTGCCAATAGCACACCCAGCTGCGTCACTATTGCCTTGCCAATAGCACACCCAGCTGCTTCAATATTGACTTGCCAATAGCACACCCAGCTGCGTCAATATTTCCTTGCCAATAACACACACTAGCTGCGTCAATATTCCCTTGCCAATAGCACACCTAGCTGCGTTAGCTGCGTCAATACTCCCTTGCCAATAACACACACCAGCTGCGTCACTATTGCCTTGCCAATAGCACACCCAGCTGCGTCAATATTGACTTGCCAATAGCACACCCAGCTGCGTCAACATTTCCTTGTCAATAACACACATTAGCTGCGTCAATATTCCCTTGCCAATAGCACACCCAGCTGCGTCAATATTGCCTTGCCAATAGCACACACCAGCTGTGTCACTATTGCCTTGTCAATAGCACACCCAGCTGCATCAATATTGTCTTGCCAATAGTACACCCAACTGCGTCAATATTGCCTTGTCAATAGCACACCTAGCTGCTTCAATATTGCCTTGCCAATAGCACACCCAGCTGCGTCAATATTGCGTCAATATTGCCTTGCCAATAGCACACCTAGCTGCTTCAATATTGCCTTGCCAATAGCACACCCAGCTGCGTCAATATTGCGTCAATATTGCATTGCCAATAGCACACCTAGCTGCTTCAATATTGCCTTGCCAATATCACACCCAGCTGCGTCAATATTGCCTTGCCAATAGCACACCCAGCTGTGTCATTATTGCCTTGTAAATAGCACACCCAGCTGCTTCAATATTGCCTTGTCAATAGCACACCCAGCTGCTTCAATATTGCCTTGTCAATAGCACACACAGCTGCTTCAATATTGCCTTGCCAATAGCACATCCAGCTGCGTCACTATTGCCTTGCCAATAGCACACCCAGCTGCGTCAATATTGCCTTGTCAATAGCACACCTAGCTGCTTCAATATTGCATTGCCAATAGCACACCCAGCTGCTTCAATATTGCCTTGCCAATAGCACACCCATCTGCGTCACTATTGCCTTGCCAATAGCACACCCAGCTGCGTCAATATTGCCTTGTCAATAGCACACACAGCTGCGTCAATATTGCCTTACCAATAGCACACTCATCTGCGTCAATAGTGCCACCCATTGCGGCTATGCTGTTAATAACCACCCATCTGCGTCATTATTGCCAATAACATACCCATCTACAGTTAATAACATACCCATCTACGTCAATATTGTTAATAACATACCCATCTACTTGTTAATAACATACCCATCTACGTCAATGTTGTCAATAACATACCCATCTACGTCAATATTGTCAATAACATTCCCATCTACGTCAATATTGACAATAACATACCCATCTACGTCAATATTGTCAATAACATACCCATCTGCGTCATTATTGTCAATAACATACAAACTGGCCTCAATATTGCCAATAACTTACGCAACTGCGTCATTATTGCCAATAACATACACAACTGCGCGTCATTAATGTCAATATTAGAATATTAGTATGGCTTCTTACTGATGAATCCATCCTAAATATGGCGCAGTATACTCGCTAAAGTTAGTTGTGAACAGTAAATCTTGCAATCTACTCCCGTATCGTCCGTAGCCAGGCTACGGACGGTACGGGAGTAGATTGCAAGAGTTACCGTTCGCAACTACGCTGAAATGTGATACTAAATCATCAATTGTGTTAGATCCTCTTCTTAAAGTGGCTGTGTCTCAGATGGTAAAACTGCGAGAACTTAATGTTATACGTGACGTAGTTGGTGACATAGTGTCTAGTCAATGCAAGGCACGTGGCTTCTAAGTGTGAGCACATCAGCTGGAAATATGAATTATATATTTAGAAAAACTAGCGTTGCTAAGCTAGTTCTTTTTATTTATTATAAAATATGTTTTTCACTCATTTTTATACTAATACAAATCTTCAGTTAAATGAGTTTTTCCTCACTCAATACCTCATCTTCCAACCTCATCTGAGACACTGTACCTTTAATGTACATCTCACTTTAGGTCACTTCACCCAAGTGGTGTGGAAGGGGAGCCGGGAGGTGGGCGTGGGGCGGGCACAGACGGCCGATGGCAAGGTCCTTGTCGTGGCCAGCTACCGCCCAGCGGGCAACATGATGGGCCAGTTCGCTGCCAATGTTTTACCGACAAAAGATGGAAAAATTGTCTTACCGGTGAAAAAAGGTGAGTTATATATCATACTGTGCCATGGCTCCATTGTGCCAGTAGCGTGCGTCTCTTACAAGGTGTATGATCACGTGGTACTAACAACAACAACAAGTACTGAAACTTCCAGAATCCATCTGATTCAAAGTACGTATTCTTGTATAGTGTCCTTATTACGTAACGGATTTTGATGAAATATGGCGCATCAAACGCGTCTTGTTAAGCTGCATTTTGGTGGTCTTTGTATGTTCGTCCAAACTTCTGTCGTTTTTGCGAAGAATCGACACGGAAATCGATTCTTCGCAAAAACGACATAAGTCTGTGCCGAACTCCCTGGAACACCAAATGCAGCTCAGGAAGACGCATTTGCTGCGCCGTATTTCATCAAAATCCGTTGCATATTAAGAAAAATATCAAATAATACTTACTTTGGAGTGGGCGACGTTGTTGCTGTTGTAACCATGTGATAATGCACCTTGTCTTATATATGTCATGACCTTATGAAGTTTGCCGCCAATTGTTTACCGCCAAAAGATGGCACGATTATCTTAGCGAAGCAAAAAGGTGGTACGTGTACTTGTAATACAGTTTGCCCTGCTTTCTAATGTTGTGCCAGTACCGCGCGTCACTTAATCAAATATTTCATGACTTTATCAAGTTTGCCGCCAACGTTTTACCGCCAAAATATGGCAAGAATGTCTTACCGCTGCAAAAAGGTGAGAATTACAATATGGGTTGCCGCGCTCTCTCATATGTTGCAAGTATCACGTGTATCTTCATCACACGTGTCATGATTTCCTCACAAAATTCTTTTAAACGACCATTGGTGGAAATAAAAGCGGCTAAACATTGAAATGATTAAATAAAATCTTAGCTATTATAAAATATTGGTTATACAGTATAACCTCTCTTAACCGAACACCAAGAAAACACATGTGATCTTATTTGTGATGAGTTTCTTGGTGATTTATCTCAGGTGATAATGTCTGTTCGTGATCGCATAGCACCCAACTATGGCTCAGAATGATCAAATGCCTGATTTACACTCAAACCTCACTAAGCTGGACACCCTGAGGACCTCCCAGGGTGTTCGGCTTAGAGAGGTTTCACTGTAGTTCACACATGTATGCTGCTATTCAAAGACATATATTGAAATTTATTCGTTTAAGAAGTTAAATTATGTTGTCATAACACAATGAAAATTACAAGTGGCTATTTTTGGAATTAAAGATGTTTTCTGGCAAAATAAACATTCATTCACCATTACCCCACGTATTGATTGGCATTATTATACATTTTATATCAGAAGTAAATTTCCACACTAATATCAGGGGCGATAACCGTGTTTCCTTAAAATGTTAACGGGCATTACTATTTATACTCTGTATTTATGTTTTGATGTGCAATTATCATACTTTATAATCTGTTTTTTTCAGCTGACGCATTTAATTAGTATAAATAATTAAAGAATACCATGCCTCATTTGCATATAAAAATAGCCTGATACCAACGCGCGTCACTATCAGTAAAATATATGTTACGAAATGATTATATCTGTATAGCGGTCACTCGTAATCTTTAGAACTGGTGGAATAGTGACACAATTATACACTTATTTAATTCCTATAAAGAATATTCTGTGCCTACTGAGTGGGCATGTACCTTTAATTTCTTAATCGTCAAATCCTCCAGTCAGATGACCACATTTTCGGCGTCTATTACTTTTGTTTTGTAGTGTGAGACATGGAGCCTTAGTAATAATGTAAATGTACATGTATATTGTTCGTTCGAAGTACTAGTGTCACAGATGTTTATCTAACTGAATGGCGAACAGTGCAGATCCTGATCAGACTGCGCGGATGCGCAGGCTGATCTGGGTGTACACTGGTAGCACAGTCCAACAGCATTATTCTCCAGTCACCGACGCCAAAGCATACACCGCAATCTGGGCTAGACTTGCCAATATTTTATTTATTTTTAATTATACAGTGAAACCTCCTCTAAACCGGACACCCTGGGAGGTCCCCGGGGTGTCCGGATTAGAGACGATTCACTGTAAATCCGGAATTTGATCATTCTGAGACTTAGTTGTGTGCTTGAAATGGGTTGTACAGTGATGAAACCTCTCTAAACCGAACACCCTGTCCCCAGGGTGTCCGGTTTAGAGAGGTTCCGCTGTAAATCAGGCATATGACGATTCTGAAATGGCGTGCTTTGCGATCACGAACAGACGTTATTATCACCTGAGATAAATGACCAAGAAACTCTGACATCAACAATAAGATCACAGGTGTATTCTTGATGTCCGTTTTAGAGAGGTTACACGGTAAATACTTGAATATTGAAATTGAAATCAAACAGCTTGATTGGCTGAGCATGAGCTATGCTACATCTCAGGCTCAACAAATCAAACAGCTTTATAGCGAATTGAGATTGCCAATAGATGTTCAGAGACGTTGACATCGGTAGCCGATTTCATAAAAATTGCAAAGTATACTTATCTAGCAAAGTATACTTTGAGGGAGTAATCTTTTTTTCCCCCCGAAATGCGTTATTTCATATAGAACTAACGACTGCATATAGTTGATGATTAAAAGTATGCAGAATTATTACACTGAATGTATTACATTATCACAGCCAAAATGGCTGTGATAATGTAATAACTTCAGCATAATAAAAATTAATAACAAATTTAAAATGTCTCTTCCACAGTATACTTTACTAAGCCTCGCACAGAGCCTCGCCCATCCAGTTTCCTAAGCCGTTCCAGATATTTTTTCCCATTGACGGCACTAACCTGCTATTCTCTATCACCAATACATGTTCGGAAACGTTGACATCGGCTCAAGATTAACGCAGGCGGCGGTGTAGTACAAAAGTCCAATTTATACAATATGTAAATCTATTTTACAGAATCATCCAATGAGAGTCCGTTTTCTAGTCGATTTGAGGGTAGGCGTGGCTTCGGTGACGTGGGCGGAGCTAGGGGCGGGGGAACGGAAACCAAGTCAACCAGAACATACACTTCGACAGAAGGTAGTGGGGCGAACGCAGTAACTAAAACGGTAACCACTCAATTCGTAACTATGACCGAGAAACGTGGCGAAGAAACAAAGATTAGCGTTCAGGAAACGTAGAATAGCTTGATGAAAGGACAAAGAAACGAAGTTTGATAATTAAACTTCGTCTCTTCTTCCAGGAAGGGAAATACTTATCGTAATAAGGTCGTTAATTTCCGCCAGGTAATTTTACGCCCATTAATCTTAGTTTTGTCGCCACGTTGTTTTACGCCTAGTATCGTTCCTTCGCCACTAAGGAACCACGATACGAAGTTTTATGTCCGATAATATCCGATAATATGTGTTACTTCGTTTCTTTGCCAGGCTGTTTTTCGTTTCTTCCTGCCTTCGACACGGTAATTATCGCTTCTTAATATTCTTCTCTTCGTCCCTTCGCGTTCACAGGACGACCGATACACATCAGGCGAAGATTAAGACTTAATCTTCGTCTCTTCGTTCCTTCGCACCGCACGGAGAAGAAACGAAGATTATAACGCGTTCCGGTTGCACATGCGTAGCCTTGATGTGTACAAACAAGCAGACTGCCACGCCACGCCACGCTATTTTACGTATCCATACACAGTATGTTTTGTTCTGTCATCACGAAGGAACGAAGAGATGAGATGTCCCTAGAATGAGCCACCACATACGTAGATCAGTGATCACTACACTGACTTGTGGCGTTTGCAAGCCAAAGTATCACGTTCAGAGCCCCAATATTGATCTAAGATAAATAACTCTATCTGCCTGAACGAATATGACGTTACTGGGTTATCACCCTTCTTAAACAGATGATTTAATCCGTGGTAGTTATATATGCTCAGTCTAGCTCCTGGGCCCGTGCTTATATAAACCTTTCTGATCACATACTCTGTTCTGATGCTCGAAATCAGGAAGTTTGATTGGTTGAGCCTGAGCTGTGCTCGTCCAATGGAACTGTCTAATTTCCAGAATTAGTTTGGTAATATGCTCCGAACGTGGGACCCCTGATATTCATTGTTCGATTCAAACATAATTATATCATAAGTGTGATTGGATATATGTATAACATATATGTGAACATACATGTAACTGGTTACTATATATTATACGGCGCATGGAGTTGCTATCAACCAGTTTTACCTCTTCTGGCGTTTGACACATACCAAAAATAATATGACATGTATACATACAATTTCGTGCAATATTTTCGAAAGACATTAAACAACAACGTCCTATGGGCTGTTTTCATCACATTTATATACAAAGTCTAATTTCTGAAGTGTCTGTTGACACGTTATTTTTTTGGAAAATCCAGTAATGGCTGTGTAACAGTAAGGTAAATACACAGTGCTGTTGATAATATACCAGTCCTGTATTACCATACATACTGTATATAATCCAATGACATGTACATATAAGCAGTTATCTGAGTGTATTGTCACTGTTGTCTACTCGCTTACTATGCGAGTAGATATGGCTTTACACATGGGTACATGTGTACACATTTAACGTGTAAACTAACAATAAACTGTGCATCAGATGAACGTTTACACATTGAAATTTATTTTGAGATTGATGCGCGAAATGCTCAGATAGTCTCGTCTTTTGTATAGTTTGCTGGCATAATATGTATAGCACGCTGTTGTCCTATCTGTCTATGATGTATTTCACCAAATTTTATTAGTTTTACTGTCATATTATTTGCTGTATATGTCCACCGCTCGAAGTGTGTCCACAAGCAAACGCTGAAATGGGGAGTGTGCGCTTCGCGACAAGTGTATATCAAAATCAACAGGATCAGGATCTGCACTGTTCGCCATTCCATTAATGAACCAGGCACCCGTCACGTTTCTAACAAGCAACATACATGTAGATGGTTATCAGATTACATGTACATGAGTATGCTATTTGATCAGGAGCTACGCTGGTCACCAATAGCATAAACCCCAAACACCCAGTCCCAGCCACAATTCAGGTTCCTAACTATGCATTGAACGAATACCTACTGTGAAAATATCGTACCATTGAATATGATACAATGTATCACCCGCCGACAATGTATTACTTTGCCCATCCCGGTATCACCTGCCTAATCCGCATATCAAAATAACCCGATACAACAGCGCGTCTCTATCAGAAAATTAAAAATTACTCAATCATTATGTTTGTATAGCAGGTACTGGTACATTTTAAAACTGGTGGAATATTTACACAATTATACACTTATTTATTGCATAAAATGAACTTCCCCAGTTTATTAACACAGTGTAATAAAAAAACATAATACACAAGTGTAATAAATATGCAAATGAGCCCGCAGTAGAAAACTTGCTGTAAAAATTACAACTTCACAGTATGATCATGTGCATATGCAATAAATATAATCTAACGTTTCTGGCATAGCCTCGTTTCTTATGAAATGAGTAAACTCGTTTAATAAATATCATATTAAATCATCACTCATGTAAGATCCTCTATATTTGCTTGTTTTGTGACCCTATACACTATTGACAGTGCCAAAATTACCAATATTCGAATTTTATTTTTATTTCAGAATACTTGAATATTACGCTTGAAGTTAAGCAGCTTGATTATTTTAACACCATGTTGACAGAAATATCGCAGTATATGTGCAAAAAAATATATTAAAATTCTACCGACCGACCCAATTTTGTTCAGCCCGTAACGGTAATCTATAATGGATTAAATAGAAGCTACAGCTCAGACTCAACCAATCAAACTGCTTGATTGGAAATTGAGATTGCCAGTATATGTTGAGATGCGTTGATAATCTGTGCAAGATTAACGCAGGCGGCTGTGTATCATGTATGCATGTTTTGCAGGTGGTGGAAGAGACGATCACTAAAGCGGACGGGTCAAAGGTCACGACGAAAAAGGAGATGACGCGATCGGGCGGGGGCGCTGAACCTAGTACCAGCGGCTTCAAGGTTAGTCGACCGTAATTTCTGTATATAATGTATGCATGTACCAACATAATTATATTCTTTATAACCCAACTGAATAAATGAATATGTACACCAAACCTCTATAAAATGACCACCTCTCTACAACAACCACCTCTTTCTGTAAAGCCGCTATTGAATATCACAATTAGATACTAGCAAATTCCTCCATACAACAGCCACATGTCATATGTGCGCACCATGTGTGCGTGCATGTGTGCGCCCAATAGAGACCGATGATCCAACACATCAAAAGTTAACGCATTTATATATATCATAAATAAATATGGGCAAGCGGTGATTGTGATCTTCAGAGTAGCAATCCCACCTCTTCCATACAAAGAAATTAGTAGTATATAGGGAGTCAAAATGATACCACCAAGGTTGGGAAGCGTTATTGACCCTGGTTACAGCTCCCAACAGTATTGAAAAACGTGTTTTTGGCCAAATATGAAAAGTAGTCCCCAACAAAAAACAAATGTTGGCGTTGGGTGCCGCAATACAGGCAACAAAACCACCAGCGCAGGTGACTCCGATATTTCGAAAAAGAGAAAAAAAAGAGAAAAAAAAGGGGAAAAACTGGTACTTTTTGTGGGTGCTTGTACACACTTTTGTTTGTTGGATTTTTTTTAGGAAAGTTGTATCCACATTTGGGACACAAAATCCACAATTGTACTACCACCTCCCAATCGTATCCACATTTGGGACGAAAAATCCATAATTGTACTACCACCTCCCAATCGTATCCACATTTGGGACACAAAATCCACAATCGTACTACCACCTCCCAATTCGTATCCACATTTGGGACACAAAATCCACAATCGTACTACCACCTCCCAATTGTGGATACGAATTGCACACACATCCTTTTTTGGGAAAGTTGTTTTTGAAAAACCCAAATACATCGAACTACAACAAACTACAGGCACTACAATCTCGTTCTACTATTTCTTCTGGTGTAGCTCTCGGAAGCAGGACTCCGCTATTTTTCTTTTGCGTTTTTCTGCCTCTAGGGACGCCTGTAGTTCCGCAACCTGGCTTTCTAGTTCGACAACCCGGCTTTCTAGTTCGGCAGTCTGGAGTTGTGTTCTCGAGGGTGCGGTACACCGTTTCTGTTTGTGTCTGCAAAGCGTCTGGGAACTGGAGAAATGTTTTCCACAACCTTCGCACAGGAATGCAGGAGTACTGCATCTCGTCTTTCTCCCGATGTGCCGTTGCAAGTTGGCCTTCTTGGCAAAAGTTCTACCACACGTTTCGCATTCCATTTCCCAATAGTATTTTTATGTTCAAATGGGAAAATCACAAGAATTTTTTGTCTCCCAAGAGGCAAACAAAATGATACCACCCAATTGTCCACATTTGGTCTTTGGAAGTCGAAGAAAAATCGTCTCCCAAGAGCAAAACAAAAATGATACCACCCCAATTATCCATATTCGAACTTTTGGGAAAGTCGAAGAAAAATCGTCTCCCAAGAGGCAAACAAAATGATACCACCCAATTGTCCACATTTGGTCTTTTGGGAAGTCGAAGAAAAATCGTCTCCCAAGAGGCAAACAAAATGATACCACCCAATTGTCCACATTTGGTCTTTTGGGAAGTCGAAGAAAAAATCGTCTCCCAAGAGCAAAACAAAAATGATACCACCCAATTGTCCACATTTGGACTTTTGGGAAAAGTGTAGAAAAAATTCGTCTCCCAAGAGGCAAACAAAATCTAGACCACCCAATTGTACACATTCGGACTTTTGGGAAAGTCGAAGAAAAAATCGCCTCCCAAGAGCAAAACCACATCGAAAAACAGAAAAGCTCTCCCAAAGGAGGTAGAAAGACAACTCGGAACAGGAAAGACAACTCGGTACACCAAAATGGCTACTGCATGTAGAACGGGTCGCGACTACCAGAGTGCTGGTGTACGGAGTCGCTAGTTTCGTTTTTCCCATTCGGCGTACCGGACTGTTTTGCGGAGTGCACGAACTGGGCGTCGGGATCTGGTTTGTTCTTCCAGAGTCTACAAGCCTCTAGAGACACGAATGGGAACAGTGGTTTGCAGACCGCGTACGCCGCCACAGAGATCCCCAGCCACCACTTCGCATTCTCTACGGTTCTCCAGATGTCGTGCACCTCCCACCCGGATTTCGCCTGGCACTCTTCTTCCTCCAGACACTCGTCTTTCTTCGGACACTCGGAATCGACCGTGCGGGCATCGCTGGAAATCGCGTCCAACAGTCTGCGTTCCAGCGCGTCCAACCGGTTCTCCAAACGTCTCTCCATGTCGGACAGGTGTGTCGATTCTTCGAACGAGCGGGCATCTTCTAGTAGATCTGTGGGGAACTCGGTGGGGCCCACAAAACCAGGCGCGGTCACCCTGTGTACTACGGGGGTAGGGGTTTCTTGTTCTTCTAGGGTTTTTTGTTCTTGGTAGGTTTCTTCGGGCTTTGTACTACGCTCTACATCGGCATCGTCCCAGATTTTTCGAAGTCTAGCACTACCGATCCCGTACTTCTTCTTTGTTTCGTCGGCCGTAGCCTTCCCGCGGGTGGAAATAATTTCTCGAATATTTTCCGGAGACAAGTAGGTTTTTGGCATGCTTGCAAACGCTTCTATCTAGATAGGGAACATTTGTCCAACATGGAATTTCCAAATTGCTCGAATTGTCCAAAATACTTGTTCGAGATGTTCGGAAAGGGCAAAATGCTTGTTCGCGACTACCAAGGTGCTCGGGATTCTCCTGCTCTACCCACTAGGATAGACAGGATAGGAAGCCTGGGAAACATACTCTCCCCCCAGGAGAATCCCGAGCACCTTGGTAGTCTCGAACAAGCATTTTGCCCTTTCCGAACATCTCGAACAAGTATTTTGGACAATTCGAGCAATTTGGAAATTCCATGTTGGACAAATGTTCCCTATCTAGATAGAAGCGTTTGCAAGCATGCCAAAAACCTACTTGTCTCCGGAAAATATTCGAGAAATTATTTCCACCCGCGGGAAGGCTATGGCCGACGAAACAAAGAAGAAGTACGGGATCGGTAGTGCTGGACTTCGAAAAATCTGGGACGATGCCGATGTAGAGCGTAGTACAAAGCCCGAAGAAACCTCCCAAGAACAAAAAACCCTAGAAGAACAAGAAACCCCTACCCCCGTAGTACACAGGGTGACCGCGCCTGGTTTTGTGGGCCCCACCGAGTTCCCCACAGATCTACTAGAAGATGCCCGCTCGTTCGAAGAATCGACATACCTGTCCGACATGGAGAGACGTTTGGAGAACCGGTTGGACGCGCTGGAACGCAGACTGTTGGACGCGATTTCCAGCGATACCCGCACGGTCGATTCCGAGTGTCCGAAGAAAGACGAGTGTCTGGAGGAAGAAGAGTGCCAGACGAAATCCGGGTGGGAGGTGCACGACATCTGGAGAACCGTAGAGAATCGAAGTGGTGGCTGGGGGTCTCTGTGGCGGCGTACGCGGTCTGCAAACCACTGTTCCCATTCGTGTCTCTAGAGGCTTGTAGACTCTGGAAGAACAAACCAGATCCCGACGCCCAGTTCGTGCACTCCGCAAAACAGTCCGGTACGCCGAATGGGAAAAACGAAACTAGCGACTCCGTACACCAGCACTCTGGTAGTCGCGACCCGTTCTACATGCAGTAGCCATTTTGGTGTACCGAGTTGTCTTTCCTGTTCCGAGTTGTCTTTCTACCTCCTTTGGGAGAGCTTTTCTGTTTTTCGATGTGGTTTTGCTCTTGGGAGACGATTTTTTCTTCGACTTTCCCAAAAGTCCGAATGTGTACAATTGGGTGGTCTAGATTTTGTTTGCCTCTTGGGAGACGAATTTTTTCTACACTTTTCCCAAAAGTCCAAATGTGGACAATTGGGTGGTATCATTTTTGTTTTGCTCTTGGGAGACGATTTTTTCTTCGACTTCCCAAAAGACCAAATGTGGACAATTGGGTGGTATCATTTTGTTTGCCTCTTGGGAGACGATTTTTCTTCGACTTCCCAAAAGACCAAATGTGGACAATTGGGTGGTATCATTTTGTTTGCCTCTTGGGAGACGATTTTTCTTCGACTTTCCCAAAAGTTCGAATGTGGATAATTGGGTGGTATCATTTTTGTTTTGCTCTTGGGAGACGATTTTTCTTCGACTTCCCAAAAGACCAAATGTGGACAATTGGGTGGTATCATTTTGTTTGCCTCTTGGGAGACAAAAAATTCTTGTGATTTTCCCATTTGAACATAAAAATACTATTGGGAAATGGAATGCGAAACGTGTGGTAGAACTTTTGCCAAGAAGGCCAACTTGCAACGGCACATCGGGAGAAAGACGAGATGCAGTACTCCTGCATTCCTGTGCGAAGGTTGTGGAAAACATTTCTCCAGTTCCCAGACGCTTTGCAGACACAAACAGAAACGGTGTACCGCACCCTCGAGAACACAACTCCAGACTGCCGAACTAGAAAGCCGGGTTGTCGAACTAGAAAGCCAGGTTGCGGAACTACAGGCGTCCCTAGAGACAGAAAAACGCAAAAGAAAAATAGCGGAGTCCTGCTTCCGAGAGCTACACCAGAAGAAATAGTAGAACGAGATTGTAGTGCCTGTAGTTTGTTGTAGTTCGATGTATTTGGGTTTTTCAAAAACAACTTTCCCAAAAAAGGATGTGTGTGCAATTCGTATCCACAATTGGGAGGTGGTAGTACGATTGTGGATTTTGTGTCCCAAATGTGGATACGAATTGGGAGGTGGTAGTACGATTGTGGATTTTGTGTCCCAAATGTGGATACGATTGGGAGGTGGTAGTACAATTGTGGATTTTTCGTCCCAAATGTGGATACGATTGGGAGGTGGTAGTACAATTGTGGATTTTGTGTCCCAAATGTGGATACAACTTTCCTAAAAAAAATCCAACAAACAAAAGTGTGTACAAGCACCCACAAAAAGTACCAGTTTTTCCCCTTTTTTTTCTCTTTTTTTTCTCTTTTTCGAAATATCGGAGTCACCTGTGCTGGTGGTTTTGTTGCCTGTATTGCGGCACCCAACGCCAACATTTGTTTTTTGTTGGGGACTACTTTTCATATTTGGCCAAAAACACGTTTTTCAATACTGTTGGGAGCTGTAACCAGGGTCAATAACGCTTCCCAACCTTGGTGGTATCATTTTGACTCCCTATATACTACTAAATTAATAAGCCAGAAAAAAACGACCCTTGATGAAAATAAGTGCAACCCTTAATATGCTGCAAAACAGCAGGACCGCATTGGAAACGCATTTATACCGCATTGGAACCGCATTGGAACCGCATTTATACCTCATTAGTACCGCATTGGAACCGTCAGGAAGCAAGCGTATGCAATTAAGCTGTTTAACCTGGTTAGTGCGGTGCCGTGTTCAAATGTGCCGAAGTTAGCCGGACGTGCAAATTTATTACACCGTGGCGTCTTCTCTAAAGAAAATGGATGACTAACGATAGTTTTATCTATAAGAACGTGCGTTGGTAAACAAGCAAATTGACATTAATATTAAACAACCAGTTCACCAAAAACACAGAGAGTTCAATCAGCATTGCAATATGTGGTTACGCATTGATACTTCTGAAACAAAAACGCATTACAACCGAGATTAATCAAATTATGCCACAGAACAGACTTCCTAAATCCAATGAAATCGTATTAAAAATAACACAGACTAGTCTAGATTCGCGGATGGTAGGACGTTTTTGTCATGTGTAAAATGTGCTGACTCCGTGAAATTCTCTTTCTGCCGATTACATTATATTACATTACATAAATATAATGATCTAAATATTCCGGACAGGGGAAAAGATACAGGTTAGATTTTGCAAAACGGCTACCCAAATATCACTTATATTATCCGATATTCTAACAAGGATATGTATTGTATTAGACAGTGAGTGCTTGCTAATATAAGTATGATATAGCAACTAGTGCATACCCTGATCAGACAGCATAAATGTGCAGTCTGATTAGGGTATACACTTGTTGCTAGCGTCTGGTATTCTTTCTTCAGATACTGCATTGTAGTGTTGTCTGCACATCGTGTTTGATAGTGAACGCATTCGCCTGCACCTGTCTGTGAATCTTAACAGCATACGCTTTGTCAATTAAGATACAAAATTCCCCATGACAACGTTGGTCTACTTCACTACTTTGCAAATAAACAAGGGTGTATGCGTGCGGGAGTGGATGCGGGGCGGAGGGTAGCCGCAGTAACATACATTGGAGGTCGCACACATATTTTTGGGTGGGAGGTCAATCTATCCGTCGACCAATATTGCGCAGGCCAAACATAATTCCACCCCAAAACATTTGAACAAGCAAACAAAACACTTAAAGAAAATAAAAAAAAATGAGGGGCGGGGACATGCATAGCAAGCATAACTAGTAACTATATTTGTTCACGGCGAAATTTCACACATGCTGGTGTACTCTTATTTACAGTCATTTAGTAGTTTTCCTCTGACAATTACAACAACGGACAATTATTGGGCCTTCAACCCCCGCCCCCACCCTCACCTACCTCGACTACACACTCCACCACACCATCGGTTCCATGATCAACACACCGATTTTCTTCTGAAGCAATAAGAACATACAAGTACATACAGTTTGATGGTTTCACAAAGAGATGTCTAGACTCATTACACGCAAATATAACTGACACATATATCATAACGTTTCTGAAGGCTGGCTCAAAATACGATTCGCAGATACGTCCTCAGTTCCTTGGCACTTCATGTTTAACCGAGTGTTTCAAGATAATCAGTACCACAGCGTTCAAATAAGCGCGGACAAAGCACATGTGTTGATTACCTCACCGCGTGCATGGTTTAATTACAGAGGACCCTCTCCAAGCCGGACACCCTGGGAGGTTCACAGGGTGTCCGGTTTAGAGAGGTTCACTGTAATAAAGGTATATAGTTACTCATTCGATGACATATGTTTGTGATTTTTAATCACGAACATGCATTGACGATGAATTGTATATTATGCCTATTATATACTATGACTATTTTATGTACAGTTCAATCTCTCTAAAACAACCAACAGTCGGAAGGAATAAAATATAATTCAACCAAAATGAAGAAAAATCGTCAATTTTACCTCTACATGTAAAAATGAACCTTCATTTAATTTGCCGAAACTCCCGAAGCCATAAGCATAGAACATACGGTGCGTCCACTACTAGTTCGCAACATTGAATCAGTACGCTGCACGGAAAAGTGGTGCCTCTTTTAGAAATATGTGGCTGTGACTGGAGAAATGGGGCTTATGAGATTTGTGACCTATGTAGCTCCTTATCAATTAGCACACTTGTGTAGCCTGATAGCGATCTATATTGCTTAATAAATACATTATGTTTCATTGATGGAATGGCAAACAGTGCAGATCCTGATCATAATGTGCGGATGCGCAGTCTGATCTGGATCTACACTGGTCGCAAAACCCCATAAGCCACATTTCTCCACTAACATCCATACTATATGCTAACATTGTAACGCACCTTATTCATATTTGTCCACTTCTTCCATTGGGAACAATGTCCAAACTCAGTTGATACATATTGTATAACGATATTCATAATAAAACCGTGCAAAATCACCACACCATGTGGAATGTGTTAGCGATGGTCTTTCAACTGGAGGGGTAATTGCGTACACCGCTGATAATCCAACAACACAGTCGCCGTACGGTGTTGGTTGAAGACACTCGTACGAAAACTGAAGGGGTCCGTGAAATAAGAGGGTAACTTCAAGATGCATTTAGTCCCCTTCTTCCACTGGCACATTTAATTGTTCTTCATCCATTCGCTGCTACGTGCATTAGTATAAGCTTTCGATTCACAAGCTGAACAAAATGTGTTTTTTTTATATACCTACCCATGAAATACATAGTTATGCGATGTAAATAAAAGTCATATGTTCTCATCGATGAAATAAACAACTTCCGGTGAAAATACGACTACTTCCGTTATCTATATTCACAACGCACATCTGCACAAAACAGCGCAAATAGGCTGCAAATACACATTCATTACCGCATACAGTCTAAAAAAAACTGCTAATTTCCATGGAGCTGTATATAATAAATAGAATATTCATATTTTTGCAACGAATGAACATATATGTCATATTCGTTGCAAAAATATGAATATCCTCTATATCTGATAAACACAGCTCATACAGCATACTATTTTCTTTGTAAAGCGAATATTTAAATGATATTCACATGTGAATTAACCCAACGTTATAGAGAAATATGATGTTAGTTATTTTAATTTTTATCTAGATTCGTATGTGTTCCGGATAACATTACCAGCATTACGGATAACATTACCAGCGTAGAATCAGCGTGTATTATGAATAGTAAGTATGCTACAACAACAAAGACTACTATGTTAAGCATATACACAAATGTTCCCCGCGGTACCGACATTGTTAGATCATCAGCCGTGATATAGTTAAAGACTCGGTGCAAATATCAGGCGCCGGGAGTAACTGTTGTGATTATGTAACATTCTGTTTCCGGACAATACCAGATTCATATGTACGCCCTGACATGAGACATCATGTTTTTTAGGTTGTTATATGCGAAGTATCGGAAATTACACGTCCAAATGCAATTTAGTCCAGAATTTGGAGAAATTGCAAATAGCATAAACATGTATGAAGAAAATTCTAGTGCCAGGCTAAATGTGAAATTTACTCATTTACTGTGAATACATGCTGTTCAAAGAGAACATTGCCTCATAATACAAAACAGGCTGGTACATTCAACAGCGGTGACACTAATGTAATGCATCAACACTTCAGTTTAGTTTTTTACTTTGTACCTCCAAGCTCATACCTTGTTTTACATGTGTATAACAGTTTTCTTTTTAAAATTCTTAATTGGGCTCAATATTGATGTTTTGCAGACTTACCTCATTATACGGAATCATACTGAGAATGTACTTAAATTTCAAGTTCATTTTGCACATGATGTACACCGTAACACGCGCTTCAAATTAATGTATTAACTTGTATACAAGGCGGAAATAGACGCGCGGACGGACAGACGCACGGATTAAGTCGTCACGGATTATTGTAGAATTGCATTTTAACTTGATTACTCCGTCGTACATGTACACAATCACCTGCGTTAATATTGTCCAGCTTCTCAACGTTTCTCAACAATTGACAATGCCAACTCACAATCAAGCAGTTTGATTGACTGAGCCTGAGCTGTAGCACAGCTCAGTCTCAGTCATGTAGCACAGCTCAGTCTCAGTCATGTAGCACAGCTCAGGCTCAGTCATGTAGCACAGCTCAGTCTCAGTCAATCAATCTGCTTGATTTCAATCACAATATTGAAGTATTATGAAATAAAGACATTTATAAATATCGGCAAGATTGGCGCAGGCAGTAGTGTATACAGTGCTTCTCGGCGTTGTTGTGACCAACGTGAAAATTACAACAGTTGTAAGAAGTTACGCAACTCAAACGTTTCCTAGAACTAGGTGTGATATGCATATATATATAGTGTATGTGCATAACTATGAACAACATATGACATTATAGTCCGACGGGTTGTTTATAAAGTGGAAATTACGCCGTAAATATATTTGACATTTCCTATACATTTTAAAGGGAGTATCTCAAAACAGTGTGTAAATCTTCCTAGTATATACAACTCTGCATGACTATGAACCGTCCATAACATTATATTCTTACGGATTACTTTTAAACGTGGAAGCTCCGATGTCAACTTGACATTTTCTACGTATTTTAAAGGGACTATCTCACGGACAGTGTGGACATCTATATATTTAGCTTTGCATGACTATAAGCTGCATATTTAGTGCCCGGATGTAGAGGAACTGTAACCTGTTGTATTCCAGGGTCCGGAGGATTTCGGTAGATTAAGTTTACAAGATCAAGATCAGGTATGTATAATTGTAAATAACCAAACAAATGTGTTTTGTACACAACCGCATAATTGTACCTGTGACTGGAGAAATGGGGGTTATGGGATTTGTGACTAGTGTAGCTCCTGATCAAATATCACATCCCTGTAGCCAGAAAAGATATATATTGCTTGTTAGAAGCATGACACGCGTTTCATTGATGAAATTGCGAGCAGTGCGGATCCTGATCAGACTGTGCGGATGTACACAACTACACAACCGCCTGCATTAATCTTGTCCAGCTGTCAACATTTCTGAACGGTTATATATACATGTATTGGCAATCTCAACTCGCAATCAAACAGTTTGATTTGCTGAGCCTGAGCTGCATTACAGCTCAGGCTCCGACAATCAAGCTGCTTGATTTTAAGCATAGTATTCAAGTACATTGGAACCTTACTAAACCGGACACCATGGGAGGTCATGTTGTCATGCTTTGTGATCGCGAACATATATTATCATCGGAGATAAATGACACAGAAATCCACAAATTTATCCATAAAAATCGATTTACTCGGTGTTCGGTTTAGAGAGGTTTCAATGTATTTTGAAATTAAACATGACAATGACAATTTTTGGCAAGATTAGCGCAGGCGGTGATGTAACATATGAACGGGTCAGTAGAATAAGGGGGCCCGACTACCCTATGGACGTATCTCCCTTCTTCCACTGACCCCATTCATACAGTGGGGTCAGCGTGGAACCAACCTGTCGTGTTCGTTCGTGTGTGCACTTACACGCTGACCCCACTGTAAACTGGATCGACAGATGTGATCTAAAGAAGAAATGCAACATCATTTTTATTTTCTGGTTTATTATTTAGATTGAATTGTTTTCATTTACATCATTACACAGTTTAAATAAACTATACAAATGAAAACCAGTAATATTTGTCTGCAATAGCAATTATTTTATTCAAGTTTTATGAATATTTATTATACCCTCAGTATACAAAGTATGTCGAGGGGTATATAGTTTTCGTAATTCCGTCTGTCCGTCCGTCCGTTCGTCCGCTCGTTTGTCCGGGCCAACGTCCGGGGTTGAAGAGGTTAGGGGCTTGGCTAAAAGATTCCTTTGATTTAGTCCGTAAGCTCATAAATTCTATTGATGTTTAGGAGCTTGTTTGTTGATCTACAAACAATGGAAATACCCCATAAACCCAAAATGTTGGAACGTACTTCCGTCCGTCGACGTTAACGTTTTTGCTCTGAAACTGTAAGTCGGATTGACATAAAAGTTGCATCCGTTAGATTTGCGTTAAAGTTTTCGGGTACCCATTATCTCTGCAACAGTACGTCGGATTGACTTCAAACTTCGTATACATGTACCTCCTTATCATCATCCATATTTTCATTCCAAACCACAACCATGCGGTATGCATGTCGAAGATCAAGGAAAAGTTACTTAGAAAGATTTGCGTTAGGTAAGTCGGATTGACTTCAAACGTCATACCAGAAAACTCAAACTCATAACGCAAATCTTACGGATGCAACTTTCTAAGCAATTTGACCTTGACCTTTGACACAAATAATGTTCTTACTTTCTATATGTTCATGCCATACCACACACATGGGGCCTTCATGTCCAATGTCAAGGTCAAATTACTTGTATTAAAGTTTTTTAAATATTCGCGTTAAAGTTTTTATTTGTCGGTCCGGGCGGCGGCCGGGGGTATACGTGAGTCCCTGCTCACTTTCTATAGTAGTGTTAATTAGGCAAAATACCTCTATGACGTCATTGCATATTACAAAATTATTTATATTAAATTGAGTTTCGAATTTATTCATATTTATTTTATTATTATCATTTTATACCTGAAATACAATGTTGAAAATAACAAAAATGTTGTTTTTTTCTACAAATACACGTAGTTTCAATTGTATTAGAAGATTTTCAGAAGATACATGTTTTAATTAGGAACAAAATTTTCATAAATTCTACAATTATTTACACATGTATAACAAATGACTGACATGGAATATTTGTGTAGGATTTCATTTTCTTTTACATGTAAGTACCATTATCTGTAATAATAGAGATAGGTAAATCTGTTGCATTTCTCGTTTATGTGATCGATTGGTAGATCAATAGTTTGTGACTGGATCAGGGGCCCATTTCATTAAACTGCGTACGACTAAAATGTTCGTAAGTGCAAATGTAGGATCGTCTGGAAACTTCAATTGATGGATTTACATTTATTGAGCATAGGCTGCATATGCTAAATAAATGCAAATCCAATAATTATTTACAGGAAAACATTGTTAATGTGGAATTTACAGACTATCATAATTTTTCACTTGCGAACATTTTAGTCGTACGAAGTTTAGTGAAACGGCCGCCTGGTGTTGTCTGCACTGTTCGCCATTCTGTCAGATACATGTATACACCCGTCATGTTTGTTATTGGAATGGTTTCATGGTTTAGTGATAGAACATTGCACTTCAATTCCGGCCATTGGTATGAAAACAAATATATTTCATAGATTTACATATGTATCCCCGGCCACTAGTTGTCGGATGAGATTTGAAACCGAGGCCCCGCCTTTATATGTATATGACATTCGCTGTTGCCGAGACGTTAAACCCTTTCACTTTTATGTTCATGTTTCGAACAAACAGTATATGCATTATCTCCGTACATGCGGACGAACCGTTGTGTAACTGTGGCTTAGCATGATACAGGAGTGTCTATACGATTGGGAGCTATCTCTGGCAACATATGTCACAAGCTGTGACTGGAGAAATGGGGTCTATGAGATTTGTGACCAGTGAAGGTCCTGATCAAATAGCACACACACTCCTGTAGCCAGATAACAAACTATATAAACGCATGACGGGCGTTTCATTGATGAACTTGCGAACAGTGTTGATCCTGATCAGACTGTGCGGATGCACAGGTTGATCTGGATCTACACTGGTTTCAAAATCCATATACCCCATTTATCCAATCACAACCACATGTACAGTGCATATTGTTGAAAATAATCATCCAAAAAGTCCGTTTTCGCCAGGAACAGGGCAGTTATTGTCTTATCATCCTTGCTATGCCGACCCCATTCCAGTCTCCCGGTAATTATGTATTAACTAAGCATATCCCAGAAATGTGGGTTACAGCTGGTACATGGTTAAAAATACTGTATCATAATGTTTGGGTCGCTGTCTGATATACGAATGTTTTATACTGTCTGTTTCACGTCGATTGATTTTGGCAATTAAACTTATTAAGTCTCTTCTTTTTTCGACACTTAAGTATATTAAGTACTCGCTTTCATCAAAACTTTATATGTGTTGAAAGTCAATCAAATATTGATTTTATTGCGAAAGAAATATTTTCTATGTCAGTGATGGTCTAAAAATAGATATTTCAATATACATGTAAGTTTATTATGTGTGGAGAAGTTTTCAAAATCTAACTTTTATATTCTTAGTTTCATCGTTTCTGAGTTGCGAGTATCTATCTACGTTTTGGAGACCATTTCCATTGTTTTAGTTTTGTCAATTTATCCTCCATTTACATTCCTCTAAATTTCACAGAATTTCACCAGATAAAAAATGAGGACGGTAACATTGTTATATCGGACGGACTTTTAAAAGTTGAATTTTGTTTTCTTACTTACATCATTTACAAACTATCTAACCAGTTTCGGAGTCAGTTTCCAATTTATTTCGTTGTTTGGACCTCCCACAGCTCCTCTACCTCCTTTCACCCCATGTTAAATTCCCATAGACAACTAAATTTTTCGTAATATACTCAATAATTGACCAAATTTCACGAAACAAAAGAAGGCTCATTCTTAAACTTTGTTTAATATCATCGAAAAAAATTATTATTTTTGCATTGTTTTGCTTTCGTGAATCACAGTAGTACATGTTCAACAATAACATCATACGCATGGTTTTGTCAAATCGGACCAAGGTTATTATTACACTAGGAGCTGATCAAAAAGATGCCTTATCACAGTTCAGTTTCAATTTCCTTTCAGAAACGATCATTTAAGACATTTTCCAAAGATAAATTCGTGAGAAAGTGTGCGTGTGCTTACTGCGTCCATGAAAATGCATGTTCATTACCTAACCTGAATTTTATGACGTCTGCGCAGACCCCATACAATTCATGTTAGCAATGTACAGTCGAACCTCGCCAAACGTTCACCTCCCTACATTTCCTCTATATTTAACATCCTTACAACAACACCCTCTCTGTATCAGCCAGTATTTTATATCCCAAATGGACAATTTCCTCTATATTTAACCTCCCTACAACAATCTCTCTCTGTATCAGCCAGTATTTTATATCCCAAATGGACAATTTCCTCTATATTTAACCTCCGTACAACAACCCCCTCTCTGTATCAGCCAGTATTTTATATCCCAAATGGACAATTTCCTTTATATTTAACCTCCCTACAACAATCTCTCTCTGTATCAGCCAGTATTTTATATCCCAAATGGACAATTGCCTCTATATTCAACGTCCCTACAACAATCCCCTCTCTGTATCAGCCAGTATTTTATATCCCAAATGGACAATTTCCTCTATATTTAACCTCCCTACAACAATCTCTCTCTGTATCAGCCAGTATTTTATATCCCAAATGGACAATTTCCTCTATATTTAACCTCCCTACAACAATCTCTCTCTGTATCAGTCAGTATTTTATATCCCAAATGGACAATTTCCTCTATATTTAACCTCCCGACAACAACCGCCTCTCTGTATCAGCCAGTATTTTATATCCCAAATGGACAATTGCCTCTATATGTAACCTCTCTACAACAACACTCTCTCTGTATCAGCCAATATTTGATATCCTAAGTGGGCAATTGCCTCTATATTTAACCTCCCTACAACAGTCACCTCTGTACAACAGCCAGCTTTGTGTCTTCTCATGAGTGGCTGTTGTATAGAGGTTGCAGTGTAGTCTGTTTGGATATTAACCCGTTAAACTCTACATATCATAAAGACAGCATGTGCCTATATATTTAACAGCCATACAACAGCCACCTCTCTACAACAGCCAGCTTTGTGTCTTCCCATGAGTGGCTGTTGTAGAGACGTTGTACTGTAGCAGAAAAGTTTGAAGATCGTTAAACGTACAGTTGCGAACAACAAATGTAGGTAATTGGTTTGATGCATTCCCACGCAAACTTGCACTAATGGTCCAATACCTGACAAAACCGAAGTTATTGCCTTCGAGATACCAGCCCCCTCTCTGTATCAGCCAGTATTTTATATCCCAAATGGACAATATAAATACATGGCTTATGATCAGGACCAACACCGTTCTCCATGGGTTAGCGAACATTGAATGCGCAAGTAAAGTAAAGCCAAGCATATATAGACAGTCGTACCCCGTGGATGAACATATATCAGGCTGTAGCGTGTAGATCAGGACTTACACTGGTCAGACAGTAAACTGAATAAGTCCCTTATTTCCAGACTTTCTTTCGAAACATTATTATCGGTATAATATAGAAAAGCACTGACAATACTTATTATGACGATAGTTTGTATATAAAATTACTAAAGTTTATGAATGCGATGACACAAACTGAACAATGCAAATAGATGTTCAGCAACGATGACATATTGGCAAGATTAACGCGGGCGGATGTGTACCTTTCCTTGGTGTTTCCATACGTCGATTCAGCTGTGGTAACGATTTCACCGTCACGTCAGAATGTTGATGTGTTGCTTCTATTGTAAATTGATTAGTTCCCGCCAGACATAACTCACATTGGAAGCCAGACATACCATGTTGCCAACATGTACCCAATGTGTGTTCTTTGTCCTTACACCCCATCGGTTTTGCAGGGACTAAACAGTGTACAGTGGAAACTCTCTAAATCACTGTAAAATCAGACACTGTAAATCAGCCAAGGTATGCGGATGTTCTTTGAGAACTTGAACAGGCATCATCATCATAAATATACACCAACGAAACCAATACAATTAAGGATATACATTATACACTGCCTGCGTGTCCGGTTTAGAGGTTTAACTGTACAAAAATGGGAGATATAAGGCCATAAAAAAGGTTCTCAGACATCCGGCTTGCGGAATACGCCGCGGGAGGATTTTTTGTTAATACATTTGTTTTTGTTTGAGATGTTCGATTCTGATGTTTTTTCCAGTTGCCATATGGATATATGTTCTATAACGTTACTACATGTATGACGTCATTAGACGTGGAAAATCACCACATGTTCGTCGGACATGATTGAATGTAACATAGTTTTGCGTGGTAGTGTGTTTTATTGATCATGTGCAGGATTTACAACCTGAGACAGTACGATTTTATTTCTCCATGACGATAAAATTCTCGACGCGCAGGGATTTTTTCTGACGCGGTGATATCTGAGAAAGAAAGTACTTTTTATGGCCTATCCAGGTAAATTAATTATCTTTCATGTGGCTGTTCCGGGATACACCACAACTTTGCTCTAATCTTGCCAATCTGTGTCAACGTTTTTATTTCAAAATACTTGCATATTGTGCTGGGAATCAAGCAGCTTGATTAGTTGAGCCTGAGCTGTAACACAGCTCAGGCTCCGAAAATCAAACTGCTTACAGGCCCAACTGGGATATAAAAGCCACCAGATGGCGCTGGGCAGGCTTTTTGATAATTTTATGCATGCTTCACTTCACATTTTCAGATATTTTAGAAATACCACTGAACAAATAATTACACTATTTCACACAGACATAGATAATACAACTATGAAAGGTTTAGAAAAAATCGGATTTAAGAAAACAAATATAAATGTGCTTTTGAAGTAATACAATGCTCTCAACTGACAACTGATTCAAACTTGCCGGGCGGAGCGTAGCTGTTACATATGTAATTCATTCATAGAGCTGAGTTCATGACCCGACATTGTAAACAAACCCACGTGTTTAGTGATAACGCTAACAGCTATAACTGCCTGTATGGTCAACATCAGACGGTGTGCCAGCCGCATAACTTTGATTTTGGACAGTAATATCAAATTAAATATGTGTTTGGTATGCACATAACAAGGTGAATGAAACAAAACCATGGTTTAATAGACCAGCAAGAGAAATATGTCGCCTAGAACTTGATACAGTGGCTGTGAAAATGCAGTATTTACTAATTATAAACAGCATATACTCGGCTTAGTATGCAGTCACAAAACAGCAATTTTGCTAGCAGCCTTATTTCCTGTATCCTAACACGTACCAGTATGGCTATTTCAACACTGGTCTCTAATTAGCTGTCAGCATATATTATATCTGCAGCAATGCAGTCTAACTGGGACGGGGTTATCTGTGGAATGACATGACACAGTTACACATTTTTATCAAATTCCGACTTATTACAAACACATATTCTTATATATTGGTTACTACATGTACTTACAAAATAGATCGGATATATGAACCTTGTTCAGGTCCAGAAGTACAATATAGGTTTCACTATAATTATGTACATGACACATTCTAAGTAACGGACACGTGGACACGTTACGACATGCATATCCCCGGATCAGCTTGTGCATCCTCGCAGCCTCATCAGGATCTACACTGTTAAGTTTGGTGGTCATTCATGGTGGCTCTAATTAATGATGTAAACTGCATCATGCTGTAGTCATGTGCTATCTGAATGTGAGTTAAACTGATCAAACACTCAATAAGCCCCATTTTGTCATTGTGTAACACATGGAAAGGTGTTTCATTCAATTGTACTTCTTTCTATTTTTAATAATTTATATAATAGCATCAGACTCTTTGCTTTGAAACAGTTAACAGCAAAATACTATATAAGTTTTAACACTTTTAATAAATTCTCAATAATTTTACTGCACAAATAAAACATACAGATACTATTAGAGGGACTGGTATACATTGTATCATTTGTGTGTTTTATGGGACCACATGTTTGATAACAAACCTACATACCATATATCTAGATACTGGTCAGTACAGAAACACCTACACTGGCTATCCAGCAGCCCCCTCACTGTTCTACATTGGGAGCAGATAACAAACATGTGCTGCTGTTTATGTATTCTATTTATAAAGCCAGTGTATAACTGACAGGCTGGGGACGCTATCAGTAATTGGATATGCCCCTCCTACTAAATTCCACAGGTGGAAGACTCGGACCTATGACACCAAAACAATGCCTATTAAAAAGAACGATCACAATTGGACGAACTTTGTATGGTTGGAGTCTCTAATGTATATGATCATGGTGCACGACTTTAGTTTGAGCTGGCGATCAGCTATCGGCCAAATATGACCGATAATCCAGCCGGACGGCCTCCGATTCTGTGTGAGATTCTTTCGTACACGCAACTTTCGCTTTGGATGGGGTAATCAAAACGCGAATAACTCAATAAATACTTGAAACAGCGATTTGAAGTGAGTATATTCACACACCTAATACCTTTATCGATTGCCAGAGACATATTTCATACATTTAATCGATGTTTATTGTGTTTGTGCGAGCCGGAAAAAAGAGGGCTCTTTCTATAATAGCGCTATTTATGCTCACCTTGAATTAACGTATAGTACTGTACGAGACCAAGTGGGTGGGGTAATGGGATTTTTTTTAATAGGCATTTTTTTGGTGTCATAGGTCCGAGTCTTCCACCTGTGCTAAATTCGGTACCAGGGCACCGATTGTTGGGCCTTTAATTGCGAGTTGAGATGTGCGAGAGAAATGTTGACACCTGGGCAAGATTAACGCAGGTGGCGGTGTAACAATGTAAATTATCTTTCGTGTGGCTGTTTCAGGATAATACCTATGCTTAGTAATTGCTGTTCTATATAATAATGGGGTCATGAATTCAAACTGTTAGTCTATTACACGTATTGGAATTGTGATAGTATTGACACGCCCATTACCGAAGGAGCGTGCCGGGTAATTGGGCGTGGTTAAAGGTACATGCCCACTCAGTAGGCACAGAATGTTCTTTATAGGAATTAAATGAGTAGTATATAGGGAGTCGAAATGATACCACCTAACGGCCTAACGGTGGTATCATTTCCCCACCCTATATACTACTCCACCGCCCCCCCCCCCCACCCACCCGAAAAACTCCAAAATTGGTTAACGAGGAAATTGTCACCCGACAGCAAAATCGTGACAATTGGTGTCATAAATACATAATTTGAAAAGAGGTCCAATTGAACAGATAAAACTATACTAATAAAAAGGATTTGTTTTCGTCTCGTTGTCATATTGGTGTCATAAATACCTCATGTTCATTTAACGTCCAATTGAACAGATAAAACTATACTAATAAAAAGGATTTATTTTTGTCTCGTTGTCATAAATACATAAGTTGAAAAGAGGTCCAATTGAACAAATAAATCTCATAGGTTATATACGCCAGAAATATAAAGTGACAAAATGGATAATATAATACGCAACAATATGGAATCTTATAACGCTGTTAAAGAATATTACGGTGTTTCTACAACATTAAAACACTTTAAAATGAGAATAATATGCAATATAGAATACATGAAATATCAACGTAATTTATTACGCTCCGATAAAAACGTTGCATTTACAATATTATACCGGCAGTTGTGTCGCTGGTACAAGGATCAAATTCGCGAAATGAAGCGACTAAATAGGATCGGAGAAACACTACCGAAACATTATCAAAATGATATTATTATAAAACCGTTTAAAATCAACGATTCGTTTACGGTTCGATATTGCTTTTAACGAAGAAATTATTAGAAGAAATCATTAATGCAATTTCAATGCGTCCGCGTGCGATAGTTTATTTTCCAACACGGCATTTTCCTCCTCCACTATAGCTAATTTATTTCGCAGATCAGCAACTAATTCTACCAGCTCCAGTCTACCACGTTCCCCCCTAGCCACAGGGCAGTGTAGTTGCTTATGTCTACAAAGAGTTTGGGCACTAACGAACTTACAGGGGCATCTGGGGCATTGAAATTGTGGGGCGACACAAGGAAACTTTCTACGTCTCGATATATGTCTTCGTAGATAGTCTTTACAAGCAAAAGTCTTACAACAAGTAGCACACTCCATTTTTTTTTTGTATATATATGTATATGTTTATGTTTAATTGGACATGAAAAAACATCATGTGTAAATTTTTCATGTCCAATTGAACAGATAAATCTCATAGTTATAATACAGAAAATATGATAACGCCAGAAATAGAAAGTTTGAGAAGAGAAGCCGAATCTCTAGGGATTACTTATAGTAAACGGTTGAGAGTTAGGGGGTTGACAAATCTTATAAACTCCACAAAGAATGAGGCGTTTATGAAGCGGTTTACCCGCGCCCACAAACGAGGAGCCTTTAAAGACCTGTCACTAGCGGAGGAAGTTGGTAACAGAATTCAAAAAGAAAGTATTGCGGGGTTAAGGGCCAGTGTAATCAAACCTTCAAGCACATCCCAAATTAGACGCACAGGCAACCCAAATAATAAGAAAAAATCTATCGTTCGCGCGATAGTGGAAAAAGGTGAAGAAATATTGGGGGCTCACGATGAAACATTGGAAAAGGTAGAAAAGGGAAGACGGGTAGTTATATTATCCTTTCGTAAAAACATTGACATCAACGAGTCTGAACGCATGTCAGATAAAATCGCTCCGTATCTAACAACAAATTTGTATTTGAGATATTCATATTCTTACAAGCTAGAACATATGGAGGAAACTAAAAATGGAAAACCTAAAACAATAATATTTCACAAAAATCTCGGTGGTAGCGAACCACTATCATCAATGAAAACCGTTAAAAAAATGGTTGTCAGATAAGGAGTAAACACGAATAATGTCCGATAAAATAGACAGACCGAATACAAAGTGGAAGTTTGTAAGATGGGTAGAGGTTTTTGTAAAGTTAATACAGGGCAGTAGGGGAATAGATTTGGGACTACAATCCAAAGAAGCAGCAGGAGGAGAACTTCCAGAATGGTTAAGGAATAGAAAAGGTATGTATTCTTTAGATAAGTATAATGACGACCTTTGTCTGTTCATGTGTCTAGCTATGCACCTTGATAAAAAGGTCAGACCTGACAGATGTACAGAAAAAGCGAAAGAATTTAGTAAGCAATATTTCGGTAATAATGTGGTTTCACCAATTCCTTTTTCCGATCTGAAAAAGGTTGAAGAGTTTTTTAAAATTGGTATAGAAGTATATCAACCCACCAAATGTGACGTATGGTGGTTGAAAAAGGTACCAGCGCACTATGATGCAATAGGTAATAAACCAATGACAATAGGACTGTTTAATAATCACGCATTTCTGATTAAAAACCTATCTAAAATTTACGCCTGCGATAATTGCAAGCAGAAATTCACGAAAGCGAGTAATATGAAGAGACACGGACCAACATGTATGAGAGGTGAGACAAAAGTAATATGTGATGGTAATTATTTAGAGCGCCCGCGTTCGTCGTTCGAGAAAGCGTTCTACCCAAAAGGTTCTAACAGTTATGGTGCGATCGATTGGATGCACTCTGTGGAAAAGCGGGAGGGAATTCACATTCACCACGAACAGTGCGGACACGGAGGTGAAAGATGGATTTTAGGAGCTCCGGTAGATGGATACTGTCCAGAAACCAATACCGTATATCAATATTACGGCTGTTACTGGCACGGGTGTGAGATTCATGCAAAGCATAAAAAAGAAGAACGCGCATCCACAATGAGAAGAGATAAAGTTATTAGAAAAAGCAAAGAATTCAACCTAGTAGTTATGTGGGAATGCGAATTTCAAAGAACGGGTAAAGATATAAAGATCGGTTGCGACACTACTCTTTATCCATATCAGATAGTATACGATTTTGAGGCGTATCTCCAGCCAGAAGTTGAAACTACCGGTAATAGTTTAGAGTACGAAGCTGAGCACGTTCCGGTAAGCGTTAGTATAGGAGATAATTTCTCAGGAACAGTAACTCATATTTGTGATAAAGATCCCGCAAAACTTATAGAAAAATTCGCAGAAGATTTGAAAGTCAGGGGAAAAGCTATAAGAGAAGAAGTATGGTCAAGATACGAGTTTAATACGGAATATTTACGTGAAAAACAAATCGCCCAGATCGAACAGTGGATATATCAAGTACCGGTTATAGGTTTTAACAGCAGTAAGTACGATATAAACTTAATAAAGAAATATTTAGTAGGTGAACTGTCATCAACAACGAAGAAAGTAATGGTTGGAAAAAGGGCGAACGCAACAATATTTCTATTTACTCCAGTTTAGATTTCTTGATGTAATACTTTACCTAGGACCCGGTGTAAGTTACGATAGTTGGATAAAAGCCTACGACTGCAAAGGACAGAAATCTTTCTTTCCTTATGAGTGGTTCGATTCTACAGACAAGCTGGATTACCCGGGACTACCGGATATAGAGAATTGGTATTCCAAACTATCTGGGAAAATGTTACTAGACGAAACAGAATTAAGTAAATGTCGTAGAATTTTCGAAGAAAATGATATGAAAACTTTCAGAGATTGGTTGAAATATTATAACGATTTAGATGTAGCACCGTTCCTAGAAGCTGTGGGATAAATGTGTGAATTTTATAAACACAGGGGTGTAGATATCTTCAAAGACGCGGTAACACTACCGGGTGTGGCTATACAATATTTATTGAGAGGAACCATTAAAGAACAAAAATCTTCAAAGACGATTATACCGGAGGATGCTCTATGCGCACCGAAAGAAGAAACATACAAAATGATGAAAGACGCTCTAGTTGGTGGTCCATCAATAGTATTTACACGATATGCAGAAGCCGGTGTTTCAAATATTAGAGTGGGTTCCAAACCTTGTAAGGCTGTTTTGGGGTACGACGCAAACGCGTTATATTTATCTACGTTAAATAAAGAGATGCCGTGTGGGAAAGAAACTATACATCATATAAATAACCCACATAATCCTAAACTTATTAAAAAGTTTAGTAAAAGAGTTTTATCCGGAGACTGGTTTGGGTTTGCGGAGGTGGATATAGAAGTTCCACACAACTTAAAAGATAAGTTTTCTGAAATGTCTCCACTTTTTATAAACAGAGAAGTAGAGGTTGATGAAGTTCCCGCACACATGTTAACATATTTAAAAGATACTGACCGAACTAAAGGAAATGGAAGAAAATTGGTGGGATCTATGTCGGCCACTAAAGTATTGCTGTACGCGCCACTGTTGAAATGGTATTTAAAACACGGCCTAGAAATAACGGGAGTTCATCGTGTTATAGATTATATTAGTGGTAAACTCTTCGAATGGTTCGCTAAAGAAGTTACAGCCGCAAGACGAACGGGGGATGTAGAATCGAATAAGAAACCGGTGGCCGACATAATGAAATTATTAGGAAACTCGTGTTGCGGAAAAATGATAGAGGCAACGGAGAGACATTTAAATACGACATATACGCGAGACGAAACCTGTGTTGACAAAGCATTAAGATCCGCGTATTTTGATGATTTGGAAGAGATAGGAGATGCGTACGAACTATCTTCCCGAAAACCCAGGTGTGCGGTAAAGAGACCCTTTAACTGTGGAATAGCGGTTTATCAACACGCTAAATTGAGAATGTTGGAATTTTACTACGACTTTCTAGACAAATACATAAAAAGAGAAGACTTTGAATTAATACAGATGGACACGGATAGTATGTATATAGGAGTTAGTGGAAAAACGATAGAGGAATTGATTAGACCTAACTTACTAGACGAGTTTGAAAAAGAAAAAAACAAATGGTTGGCTTGGGATAAATGGAGCCAAAGAGAGCCAGGACTTTTCAAAATAAAATGGAATTTAGCGGAGATAGGGCGATAGCGTTATCTAGTAAGTGTTATTTCGTAGAAAAACTTAATTCAATTAATAAAAACTCTGCGAAAGGAATGTCCAAGAGAACTAACGATTTAAATTGGGATAGATATAAACGAGTACTAAGTGAAACTACAGAAGATGGAAAACACATTATAGATGTAGCGCAAAATAGAGGATGTAAAATGAAAGACGGCGTTATGAAACGTACTGTCAACGAAAATTAGGACTATCGGCGTACTACGATAAAAGACGCGTGTTATCGGACGGAATACATACGGAACCTCTCTAAAGACTCTGTCGATCCGGGGGCAGCTGGGTGTCAGAAGGCACCATAAGAAGTTCTTCACGAACAAACCCGCGAGATGGACCATCAGTCAAATAGTAGAGCACGGGTTCATTGGGTTTGGTAATAGATCGATCTATATGATATACATTGAGAGACCACACGGGGTCAGTCGCGCGGCGGCTGCCACCTTCGAGCTCTCCCGGTTGATAGAGGTACCGGACGTCAACATCCGATGGAAGTGCAATCGCCGATTACTGCTCCTCTAAACCAACGGGTGGCCCGCGCGAGACGGCAGAGGGCTTGCTCGTCACCCTTTTAAACTTGATAGCATCTAGGCTTCTTACCTATCAATCTGGTCACCTCTCCGTTCAGTGCGGAGACCACGGCGGTCAGTCTGGCCACCCACTCGGTCGATCGCGAATGAGGGTCTACAAGTTCTTTAGCGTATTGGTGTCCGAACAGTCTCTCAGCCAGGGTTCGATTGAAGCGCTCCACGATCCCCTGGTCCCGGTGGATGCTGACGCGGCCGCGTCTGATAGAAACGTCATGCTTAGACAATAGATGAGAGACCGCGCCCATGAACTCACGGCCGGGATCGACCTGGAGAAGATTCGGCATTTTGAGAGGACTCCTCTTATATATTCGGGAAAGAGCCTCGGCCACCTCCTTAGACTCTTTAGTGGCCAACGGCTCAGCCCCATTATAACGACTCGCTACGTCAACGATTGTCAGTGCGTACTTGTACGTCTTGCGACCGACGCGATCGTGAGGGAGAAACAGGAGATCCGCTTGGTGAACTTGGTTCGGAACCGACACGTCGAATTTCGGGCGCGGAATATTGCGAGGCGCGGGTAAATAGATCTGCCAGATGGCCTGCTTCTTGAGCCATTCCTTGACAGCGTTTTCGGAAACCTTGGTCGCCGCCGCGAGGTTCTTGATGGCCGCGAGTCCCTTCCAGTAGCCGCGTGGGCTATAGTACGTATTTGCCAGCTTGCACGTTAGTTTGGTATCAAGTTTACGCGTGTTCATCGTATGCGAAGTATTCTAATATATCGGACAATCTCCAACATGCACTCGTCAGCTCGTCCGGTAACTGCGTCATTAATAATAAACCTTTGTTGGAAGTACAATCGCGATTGATTTTGGAGGTTAAGTTCTGAAGGAACTCGGAGGAATCCCCAGGATTGATGGGGGAATCTAACATCCGCTTCGCGAAAAGGGTGGCCGTTTTTTCGTCCTCGCGCCACGTCTCGAGAGAATCTTGGGCCAGACGGATCATACCCTTTGTGCCAGCTATACGGTGTCTAATGGCCGTGTAGCCTACATCGATCAAAGCGTAATAAAGATCGTCAAGTAACATCGTTATATATATATATATTTAAACAAGTTCAATTGCTTATTGCAATCTCGATTGAATATATAGTAGCTGACGAGACCCGTCGCAGCCATTCCCACGACGATGAACGCGATCTCACGGTCTTTTTGGGTCTCTGACGGTACATAGAAATCTGAAAGTTGGGGCTAGCGATTCATTGGATCGAGACTTCTCTGCGGATATGCCAGCGCGTACTCGCGGTTGGCTTCTTCAACGTTCTGGAAAGTTTGCGCGGTGTGATTCTCGCGGCGAAGCTCTTCGTTGACCCAGTCGAGATGGGCGGTTCGTTTTTTCGACCACGCTTCCTTCGCGATATTGAGTTGTTCTACAGCTAAATCGTGACGCTCGCGCTCCTCATCCGCGTTCGAGTTTTGTAGTTTAGAGAATAGAAAGTTGCTGCCGCTGAACGCCAATGCGTTCACGAGCGCTCCTCCTACTATTATTCCGATCGTAGCCATTTTATTTCCATATATTAATGGGTAGAATTCCAGCTTTAATTAGATAATCTCGGGTCCAAACTGCGGCCGCTACATCTAAGGTCACGAGCCCTACGTCTCTCGCAGTAAAGTCCAATTTGGGAGCGGACACTCCTAGGGTCATCTTTGATAGTCGAGCGTACCCGATACTGAGACCCGATATCACCACGGCGTGATAAAGCGCATTCACTATCATTTTACCATCTTGTTCAGCCATTATTGCATATAAAAGGGATCGCGTTTAATGTTTAAATGGGGCGCATCCCTCAACGATTGGATTGGAACCTCGTCCAACAGTGTTGGGGTTGTTTTTTCAATTTCAACCTCGTTGGTGACCTGTTGTTGGAACGGTAAAGCACATACAGGGTGCCCACAACCGACAGACCACCAACAACAACCCACGGGATCCAATCAGTATTGGGAGTTGGAGCAATCGGTTTCGATCCAATAGCGATTGGGGGAGAAACAGCTGCCACCGGGTGTTTTGTCGTCTCCGATTGCAACTCCAATCTCAATTGGAGTTTGACCTCTCGAAGCTCGGCGAGTATTTTATCTTGTTTAACTTTTCGGGTGGCAGCCGCCGCCCGCCCAGCTGCCTGTCTTTTTGGGTTTTTATGTCGTGCTGTTGAGGGTTCATCCAACGTGCTCTGGTTCAACTCCAATTTCGATTGGGTTGAGTGTGGTTCCGTCACTCTCGCAGGTGTGTCTTGTGTCATCATTTATAATATTAGGGCTTATAGTTCGTGGGCATATATGTCCAAATTGACAGTGTTTACCCGTGGTCAGCGCGGTTGTCAGCGGAGCTAAGTACATTCCAAACTTGTGATAAATTGAGCAGCATGCCGTTCTAAGAGTGTGTCCTATAAAAGGGTCAGTCTCTAGATCGCGAATCAACCCCGCGGTGTCTGGTATAGGGAGAAGTATACTAACGGTGGTAGCGTACAAATGAATAGCCGCCGATCCGAGAGTTTTTGTCATCTCCGCACCTAATTTGGATTCGTATCGCGCGTACATCGTATCGACCTCCGCATCTGACATCTTATCCACCTGACAAACTGAGAGACGCCTACCGAGATAATGATCTGATTGTCCCCCAGCAACCAGCGCAGCTAGATGCTCGCGACGCGCCGCGTTTTCATTTTCTTTCGGGACCGTATCGGCAGCCGTGCCGGCAGTCGTGCTGACAGGTGTTCCTACAGTTTCAGTCGTGTCGGCAGTCGGAGCGACTGTTTCTTCCATTAGCTGATCGAGAAGTTCGTGGCAGTTCATTATTGCTAATTTTCTTAAAATTAATTTAATTATTCTTACAAGTCTCATAAGTCTAACATATTGCCAAGCGCACCACCAGATACTTATGATCACCGTTATGCTCGCAATAAAGCTCGCAGTGGAGCAACAAATTCTTAGCAATTGCTCAGCATTGTTAAGCATTTTCTCAGCATTGTTAAGTATTTGTTAAGCATTGTTCAACATTGTTCAACAATTGCTCAGCATTGCTCAGCATTGTTCAGCATTTGCTCAGCATTGTTAAGCATTGCTCAGCATTGCTCAGCATTGTTCAGCATTTGTTCAGCATTGTTAAGCATTTACTCAGCAGTTACTAATTAATTACATTATAAGCAGTTGGTTGATCAGTCTTTAGCAGAAGCTTGGCGTGCTTAGTTTCCGAAAGTATCTGTCGAACCTCCAGGCGCTCCTCGCGCGTTGGGATAACGTCGTTCTCTCTAAGACATTCATCGAATGAGTCTCGGTCCTTGCAGTGGAAGAGGGCGACCCATTTCGTTTGCTCGCGCAGATCCTTGAGGACGGCGTTGTACTTCTGAGTGGAGATCCATACGCTTTGCCTAGCATGGCGGCCAGAAAATGCGAGCTCGGAGAGCATGTCCTTCTTTTTGGTCATCGCCGCCTTGGCCGAGCAGTCGTCAATCACGTATAGGGTGGGCTCTCCCTGGAATATTTTATAGAAGACACGCAGCCAACCGTGAAGCCTGTCGCCGGGGTCAATAACGTATACCTCAGGGTCGGTCCATATCCACGGGCGCCGCTGATAAGTATCGGTGTGCCGCACAGTGGGACACATGATCACAATGTGACGAAAGGCATCGCGGTAGGAGCCCTCGAGTAAGTCGAGGATGAAAACGGTTTTTCCGCATCCTGTCTGCCCACATATTATGGCAGAGTGGGCATCTCCAATCGTGAATTGGTATTGATTGCTCATTTTCTTATTTTTTTCAAAAGTATTAATTAATAAATCGTTAGATTTAGTAGAGTGCTGAGACGTATCGACCATCTTCGATGTTGAGTTGTGCGTCCGTTATTATATATAAGTATACGTTCAATATGCCAGCTCCATCCGCCTCTTTGGTTATCTGGATCGTCACACCCTCACTAGCGTTCTCAACTTGACGTCCGCTACCGTGTATTTGGTCGTCGTCGCTGGCTCGCATGTCTAGCCATAGAGCGTATTTGGTAGTCAGAAACTCCGAGAGGGAGACGTCCGAGAGCTGCAGGTCTTTTGGCAACCGCGACAACCTCCGGGGAACGCTTAGAGCCGGAAGCAAAATGTTTTCTTACTTCGTCCCACTGCTGGTGCGCTCGAAGACCCGCGCTGTAGAGTTGATTGGGTACTCCCTCGATCGTCACCTCTACCTTCGTGATTTTGGGGTTATAGAATTTGTCGGATTTTCTAGCACCGAGCGCGAACCGACCCTCCTCGAACAACATCAGTATACCTTTCATCGAGCGGGCGGGTACGTTGACGTTAATATTCCACAATGTGTCGCTTCTGTCTTTCGTCATCTTGCGGTGGCGAAGAACTCGGTCGTAAAGTATGGCAACGCGCCCGACATACTGGGATCTGATTAATCGCGTGAGTTCGGGCATCGTGACCATGTCGTACTCCAGCGAAACATTGTCGATCGTATACTTCGATGTTATGTCAGTGGCTATGATAACTCGGCCGTAGTCGTTGAACGTTAGTTCGTATTCGAGGCGGTCCGCCAAAGCGCTCTGATAGTATGGCATGTGACTCTCCAACAACTCAAAGTCGAGCGGGATGTAGAATCGGCTGCCGTAAGCGGCCGCGACCGCGTTGTCGCTCGCGACGTTTTCTGCCTTGTCACCAGCCCCGATTCTAAGTCTGGTTACATTCTTATTTCGTCTGGTGTCAATACCTTGATATACCGCATTTTTCGCGCTCTTGCGCCGTCTTCCACAGGTCCTGGTAGCAATGGTAGACGTCGCTGTCATCGATCGACATCACCTCATTACCAGAAATCTTTATCATAGTCTTCTTGACGATGGCGCGACCCAGGTTCTGAACGACGGTTCGGTCCGCGTCCGTCGATGTAAGCGAAATAGTGAAAGCGAGGCGAACAGTCCCCGGCATAATGACGTCGCTAGCTCCGAGGTTGGGGAAGCGGACTAAGAGCTGCTGGTTCTGGTCGATCGTCGATGGGTTGTTCGTAATAACGACACTCTGTCTCACACCTTTTGCCCCGAGGGGCTCACGCAGTCTGCGATATGGATTGAGTTTACGACCGTATTGACTCGAAGACATAATCTATTAAACCTGTATGGTTTTGTCTTTAATATAATAATAATTATTAAAGATGGCTGGTCTCGATATTGGCATGGACCTATTTGATCGCGACCGAGACGATTACCTCGAAGATTACGATATTGACATGGTAATTGGTACATCCGATTTCCGCGATGACGATGCCTTCTACGGCATTGCCGAAACGAGCTTCATAGAGACACCTGAAACTCCGACATGGGCGGGCGGTGCCGATATTCCTGCGGGGATCTCCGAGGGTGAGCTGGCTCCTCTCGGGGAAACGGATTCTCTGGTGAAACAGTGGGAGAGTATAGTGTCTAAATACGGCATCAAGGCCACGTTGGAGATTCGCAGCACTAAAAGAGGAGACCTGTGGGTTAAATGGGGCAATAGCTGGAAGTTGCTGACGTACAAGAACGACTCGAACCGGTTCCTCGGCCCCTCTTCCTTGGGCCGATATGGAGTACTATTCGCTCGAGCTCTCGGATTGATCGGGGACCGGTCGCAGGTGCCTAATAAAATGATAAAAACCATGCAGTATACCGACCAAACGCTGGCGAAGACGGCCGCCGCTATATAAACGAGCGATATCAGCGAGGTCCCTCGTATAGTCACCGACGCTATTAACACAGTGGAAACCACGGTCAACGAAATAAATGGCACGAAGTATGACCCCCCGTTACCTCTTCGCGAACTCCTGGGACTCAATAAGGTTCTGCAAACGGGCCGTGGTGAACTAGTTAATAACCTCTCCAAACTCACGGAGCTGGACGAACATATCGAGCAAGAAAAAAGAAAACTTGGGGAAGCCCGTGGCGATAGAGAATCTACCGAGCGGATCAACAAACTCCTGCGGTCGTTGGGGACGAAAGAGAAGCTCGCTTAGCGGCTGTCTCAATTAACCGTGAGACACTCTCTGGACAATTAAGTCGTAGCCACGAATCAATCACGAGTATACTGCACGAGGACACGACACTCGGTGAACGTCTTCGCACTCTGTTCAGAGAGAAGGGCTTCACAATAGTAACCATCCTCACAGCTTTCACAATGATTATATCGACCCTAATTCTATCTATATCGTCTCTAGTTCTATCTATCACGGGTGGTTCCGACCAGCACCCGCGCCAGCGCCAGCACCAGCGCCAGCACCAGCGCCAGCACCAGCGCCAGCACCAGCGCCAGCGCCAGCACCAGCGCCAGCACCAGCTCCATCCGGTGGAGCCAAAGAATGGATTAAAAAACAAATAAACGCACTCTGTTCAGAGAGAAGGGCTTCACAATAGTAACCATCCTCACAGCTTTCACAAAGATTATATCGACCCTAATTCTATCTATATCGTCTCTAGTTCTATCTATCACGGGTGGTTCCGACCAGCACCCGCGCCAGCGCCAGCGCCAGCACCAGCGCCAGCACCAGCGCCAGCACCAGCGCCAGCACCAGCGCCAGCACCAGCTCCATCCGGTGGAGCCAAAGAATGGATTAAAAAACAAATAAAAGCCCTCGCCAATCTCTTGGCTAAATTAGCAGGAAAGTTGGCTGCCGCGCTGCCTGGGTTGATCGGGGGTCTCCTCTCCTTCTTGCTATCTATATTATCAAAAACGGCCGGATGGCTCGCCAATAATGTTTGGGCTCTAATCGTGGCAATCGCCGGTCTCCTACTTTTAGCCTCCCGAGAGTTCCTAAATCTAAAGCACAAATAGTCCGAACACCACGAGGGCTACGACGAGCCCTAATTTCTCCTCCTCGTGGGTTGTGGCACTATTTTCCCCTGTTCCAATCAAATCGCGATTGGGGGAACTTGCTGGTCATATTGCAGAGGGTGAAACAGGAGCGGAACTCGGTGGAACATTGGGTTCGAATGAACTTGATGGGGGGGCCCAATTCGTGAATTGGGGTTGGTGGGGTGGGTGCTTGCGGTTTTATGAAATCGGTTCCACTGTTGGGGGTGCGCTTGATGATATCCACGTTCACGTTCCCGTTGTGGCCGATTTTTTGATTGACGGTGGCGATTACGATCTGATTATTGTAACCGTCAACCGGGTCGTCTCGTAGTATCATATTGCTCGGTGCCATATAAAGACCTATTCCAAATACATAGTCTACCGGGGTGCTGGCATTCTGCAAAACGTCTTGATACTGCTCGATCGCCTTCTCCAGGTCCACCTTAGCTGAGATGGCGTCCACTACGAGTGCCAATAATTGTTTGTGCGCGTCAAACGCCGTTTCCGTGCCTAGTATAGAACTGCGAGTTTGCTTCTGTGCGCCGAGGATGGCCCAGACGTATGTCCGAATGGAGTCGTTGAGGCGAGTAACACCGGCCTGCGTGAACCCCATACCCTTATCTAACATAAATGTACCCCACGCGTCCCGGACCTCAGCGGCCTGCTGTATGTAATATATGTGAGCTCGTTTCGGAGGTAACCATTCGCAGGAAGAGACGCCGCAGTGCCGACCTCCAGATACTTCCGGCCCGAAGGTCATCGTCGCGGGATCAAAATTCCCGGCGTTCCGACTGACGATGTGGTCACCGGATCGATCGTGTCTAAAATCAGTCTGCGTCCAATTCCCGGACTGGCCCCGAATGAGAACGTCCCCGAGGCCAGGAAATACTTTCTGTCTCCAGTCCGCATCTTTTGAAACGTTAAATTCGTTACACAGTCTTTCGAACGCCCTGCGATCGTACGTGTTGAAAATGGGATTCCATGCGTCATCTTGAGGTAGTGGAATACCTAGTTCTTTGATAATCCTCCTAATGGTGTAATACGCGTGAAAGTTGTAGACACTTCGGAGCATGACATTCTCGGATGTCAGATGGTCTTGATGCGAAACTCCGCATCCGGCCGTTGCGCACCATACGGCGAAGTTGAGCTGATTCTGCCAAAACTGCATCGGTGTTGCTTTCCACCCGTTCACGGCCTCCATCGTAGTATCTTGGTCAGCCTATGTCGTTCAAAGATGTTGGGAAAATTTGTGGTAAAGCCACTTTTCGGTCTAACTGTTACAGTTGGGTGTACAAGGTGGTTAACAACGTCTTTTTGTGTGTATTTACCTCCGACCGCGTACTTTGCATTAGAGTTAAAGCTAAATGCTTGGGTATCCATTGAAAGATATTTATTATGTTTGCTACTATCGCTAATGTTCAAAATGAGAGTTGTGAACTTCAAAAGTCAATCGACAACTGCTGCGGAAAACGCCGGGTAGGCCTCAGATCAATCACCTTCACGGTTGGGTCGGAGAATGTAGGGAATAGCGAAGGGTTTGGTTATGTGAAGGATGGACGCTCAGTATGTGTAAATATGCCCCCCGGCCTTTGGAGTTCGAGATCCCTCCAAGCTTTTGTTGCGTCGGAGCTTGCTGGTAAAGCCAGCCTCACAATCTCGAAGGTTACCGGACTCGCGACCTTAACCCTCGAACCCGCCAACCGGGTATCGATCACCTCGGATTTGGCTGTGCGGCTCGGTTTTTCAAAAACATACGGAGATGGCATCGATGGTGAAATGTTTGTCCCGGGTGAGCACGTCGGTCATTACACGGTGGACTTCACCTTCACAAAAATAAAACACAAAAAACTCTCAGTAGTGCACCTGGATCAGCTGAACACATCGTACAACACGTTAGACGGAGCTCCCAGCACATTACTAAAAACTGTGCCCGCCAGTGACTGTTTATATGGGGAGACTGTGACCTTAGACTTCCCACACCCCGAGATGAAAGTTTTGGAATCGGGACACATTCACGAGTTGAAGATTTCTATTCTTGATGATCAAGCGAGAAAGTCGAATAACGATTACCCGATTTCGGTCGTTCTCGAAATAACCGATTAAACATTAATATGTATATACATATTAATCATGAGCATATACGGTCCAGGTGGTTCCAACTTAGAACGGGACGTTCCCGTCGCGGCCGCAGCATACGATGAAGCCGCAATGAGAAGACTGGAGAGGGGCGTATCACAGTCCCACACAGTTTTAACTAGGGCGGTTGAACAAATTAGAACATTGCAAGCTAGCAGACACATCATAACAGTTTGGGCCGAGGAGCGGGGTTCACTAAGCGAGGGGGCCTACGAATATTCATTCGGTGCCAACGGGAGCAACAGATACGGGGGATACACCATGGCAGTGTCTGGGACGATTTTTCGAATGGCGGTCTGCTCGGTCAACTTTCGCGGACACGCCACTGATGAAGTCCGAGTGAATATCGTCATGAATGGTGTAGAACAGAATATTGGCATCACCAAGCACGCGGGGCAGAGGTCAGGGTTTACTATATTCGATGATGACACTACAATTAAAGTTTCGGCAGGTAGTGTTATTAACTTTGTTACAAAAATTGCTGCCCATATCAGCTTCCTCCACTGTAGTGACACTGTTAATACAACTTGATTTATGATGAATGATGAGAAAACTATAATCCACACTTACCTTCGGGGACGGTCGACCCGGCATCCTTTAGGATGACCAGGATCGTCGAGATACAACATATTCTACAACACGAGGGAGAGATGCGGACGGGTTATGCGAAGAAATATAGACGGTCGGTCAATATATTAGAGGGGGTGAGCACCGCGTTAGCCTCAGCATCCGTTATAAGTGGGGTGGGGAGTGTGTCTTTATTGTCAAAAGTTGTCGCTGCACCGGTCGCGGCGGCCTTGAGTGCGACAGCGGCGGGGGCGGGACTGTTTTGCATGACGACCAGACTCGTGGGCCGAAAACTAGAGGCCAAGAGTCGAAAGCACGATCGAATAGCGGTTCTCGCGAGATCTAAGAAAAACAGTATCGACGTTATCGTGTCGAAAGCGATAGCCGAAGAGATGGCCAGATACCAGGAGTTAAAGGGTACGATCCGGTCCAAGGCTCGACCACAAATTCTCGCGGACGAAGATATAAAAAAACTCGTTATTGAGGGGTGGGCCGACGAGAGAAGAAATCTCCTCTCCCGTCTCGGGACGTGATATGCTTATTCGCGTGTCTGCATCAACAGCAGGATATTCCTCCACCATACATTCCAGCTGTTCCGACGGCCCCTTCATACGGAACATAATTTTTTTTTAATAATTTAGGGCCCCGTTACGACACCCACTGACCACCATACATTTCTATAACCGCGTATCGACACCCACTGACCACCATACATTTGCTATAACCGCGTATCGATATACTTTGTGGTTTTTATTTGTTTTCTTATATTAATTAACTTTATAATTTATATTAATTAACTTTATAATTTTCTTAAAATTAATTAATAATAATTTTTACAAAACTAATTATCAAATTAATAAAATAACGAACCATCCCGGAAATTCGTGAACCTCGCTAAGTGTTTATAGATAATTATAATTTGCACACCATTTTTATGTTGTATAGGAAAGTGATGAGTATATATACGTTTGTAAGCCTTACAACAATTGGTCTCATCTCGTGTGTGCCATGTTGTTGAACCGGTATGACGTCCGTCTCGTCTGTTTAATGGTAGCAGTCTCTAAATGTGTGTGTGAATTGGTGATGGAATTGTATAGCTCAAAGTTGCCGGCCTAAAAGATTTCTACCTAAGAGCTTGCAATTACATCACCAAATCACAAAATAGGCTCGCCTTACTTCGTCGGTTTCTCTGAATTGAGGAATTGGCAATGGGGTTAAAGGCGACCCGTAAAATGAGACTGTGAGCCAACAGATGCGTGGGCTTAAGAAAGGTCCCAACACCCCAGTGGCTGGGTGCCGGCTAAGAAATCTGCCCAGTCGCTGGGGGTGTGTGCTATTTTTTTAATTTTTACAAATTATTAATAATTTTTCAATATCGTAGAAATAAATTAGCTATAGTGGAGGAGGAAAATGCCGTGTTGAAAAATAAATATGAGGTATTTATGACAACGAGACAAAAATTAATCCTTTTTATTAGTATAGTTTTATCTGTTCAATTGGACGTTAAATGAACATGAGGTATTTATGACACCAATATGACAACGAGACGAAAACAAATCCTTTTTATTAGTATAGTTTTATCTGTTCAATTGGACCTCTTTTCAAATTATGTATTTATGACACCAATTGTCACGATTTTGCTGTCGGGTGACAATTTCCTCGTTAACCAATTTTGGAGTTTTTCGGGGGGCGGTGGAGTAGTATATAGGGTGGGGAAATGATACCACCGTTAGGTGGTATCATTTCGACTCCCTATATACTACTAAATGAGTGTACAATTGTGTCACTATTCCACCAGTTCGAAAAATTACGAGTGCCCGCTATACAGATATAATCATTTAGTAATATTTATTTTATTGATAGTGACTCGCGGTGAAATCAGGCTATTTCCATATGCAAATAAGGAATATTATTTTTTTAATTATTTATGCTAATTAAATGCGTCACCTGAAAATCTTTTCGACACATTATAAAGTATGGCCACTGCACATCAAAAAATAAATACAGAGGATAAATAGTAATTTCCGTTAACATTTTAAGGAAACATGCTTATCGTCCCTGATATCAGTGTGAAAATTTACGTCTGATATAAAATGTATAATAATACCCATCAATACGTGGGGTAATGGTGAATTAATGCTTATTTTGCCAGAAAATGTCTCAGATGATGTCTCTGATATAAAGAACATGTTGTACCTACTAAGTGGGCATGTACCTTTAATGTCACGTTTTTTGTGCCCTAATGTATCGAGCAATGAAAGCACAACATTTCGTCTCAAATAATCACATAGTATTCCGATGCTTTCACCAATATATTAATCATTAAATCTTGCAATACGCATACATTTATATTGAGAAACAGATGTCCCGCCTCGTTAGCGTAATTTCCTGTGACACGAACCAGGTCACCGCGTGTGCGTGATCGATTCGGTCTAAAACAGACAATCATGTAGAAGTATATACTGTCTGTTTCACGAAAACTGCCCAAATTTTACGGCCATATAACCAATACAAAAACAGTATTTTTTTCGATAATGTTCAATTTTATCAAAATTAATGAGCCTTCTTTTTATTTCGTGACATTTGGTCAAATATTGATTTTATTACGAACAATTGATTTGTCTATTGGAATTTAAGATGAGAGTAGAGGAGCTGTGTGGGGAGTTTTGGAAATTGACTCCGAAACCTGGCGAGCTAACTTGGAAATGATCTAACTAAGAAAACAAAAGTTAAATTTTGAAAATCGGTCGTCCAGTATTTCAGGATGGCCACAAGAAGAGGGGATGTGGCTTATCAGCATTCCTATCTACTTCCCCGACACGCACAGTGCAGATAATGGTGTGACCAGGTGGTAAATTGACGTAGTTAATGACCCTATCATCTGCTGTGTTACCAGGGTGACCGCTGGAAGATGGGGTATTGCTCATCATCCTCTCACTCCTCCCCCTCCTCCCCTGATACTAGTCCCAGTGCAGAAGGGGGCGTGGCCTGGCGGGTAATGTGCGTTGTCAATGTCACATAATGACCCTACATTTGCTATATTATCAGGGTGGCCACAGCAAGATGGGGTGTGGCTCGTCATCGTCGTCTGACTCCTCCCCCGATACGCCCAGGAAGAAACCGCTGAAACTCAAGGATTTTATTGACGAGGCGGTCAAATCTCACAATCAATACAGGTAAGGCCACAACAACATCTATGCTACGATCAGTGGTCCAGAACAGTCTACATAGTCTCAGATTTATTATCTGACAATCTTACATACCAATTATGATACATACCAATTATGCGTTACTCTTGCCCAGATGTCAACGTTTCTGAACATATATTGGCATATATCTCAACTCGCACTCAAGCAGTTTGATTGTCTGAGCTGTATCACAGCTCAGGCTCAGCCAATCAAACTGCTTGATATCCAGCACAATATTCAAGAGTTTTTAAATAAAAGAATTGACGTAGATTGACAGGATTAGCGCAGACGACGGTGTAGGTAGTTTCGCGGTTTTATTTTCTGACAAATTACGTGCCCTGTATAAAAGTATTATAGATTCTTGGTGAAAACCTGATTTGCTGGGCCGGCTCAAACAAGTAAACACAGGGGCTGATCTAGAGGGGGGCTCCGGGTTTGCAACCCCCACGTTCAGCCACGAAGACCTCGAAAATAGGACAACCCCATAGTTGCGAACGGTAACTTGCAATTACAGGTAGCTACGGACGGTACGGGAGTAGATTGGAAGAGTTACCTAACAACTAGACACCCCCCCTCCGTTCCTCAAATGCTGGATCCGCCCCTGAAACATTACATGAATATATACACATTGCACATCAAATCATTGACCAAACAAACAAAAAGCCTGGGATTTTCTTGTCAATAAACACGTCGGGATCAGCAACACATTAGTAGATACGGTTGTGTTTCTCATTCCAAAACCATTCAGGTCACATTTGTCTAAACTGGCTACAGTTGTCCTAAGGTCCCTTTACTCAGTGCATGTAGATAGCCCGATTTGTTTTGACAGTGACAAGCATGCACGGCCTGGGCGGACCAACTGAAAGACGTCAAGGTCCAGTCGTATGGAAGGGGATATCCGCCACTACATTGCATGCTGCTTCATGACAATGCAGTCGACCATTGTTACATGTCATCCTGCACTGTGGCTACTCGTTACTGCTTAATGACAACACCATCGTACATTAATACATTTCACATTGCATACCTCGATTGGTTATTTGACATTGTTACATGTCATCCTGCATATTGGCTATACGATACTGCTTAATGACAATTCCATCTTGCATTATTACATTGCATATTGCATACCTCGATTGGCTATTTCACATTGTTACATGCCATATTCTGCCATGTGTCATTCTGCTTACTGCTTGCTGGGATGCGTATATGACTATATGGATTCCGCCGAATGACGCATGCAAGGACGCAGAATGGCCAATGTCAGAATATGAAATTGTCGAATGAGGGATGCCAGCATCGCAGTAAGCAGTAGGCCGAATGAAACTTGGCAAAATGTGCAACGCCCTCTGTTGTCATAATGTCATATTTTGTCACTGTGCCACCGCGGACGTAATGTATTTAAAGTGGCCGATCACCGCGGGCATAGCCTACCTGTTCCCCGCGATCACTGTTTCAGGCAGTGGGATCGCGGTGACAGCATCCTCGGTCACTGTGATGCACTACCCGAACGATATCACGGTGATTCGCCGTGGTCGTTCACGGGGGATCACCGCGATTGCGTATCCACCTGTATAAATGCATGTACGCGAAGGTACAGTACTTTAGCAAAATAAAAAAATTTATTTGTATGAGAAACGATGAATTAAGTGAGCGCGTGCGTGTGTATGTGTACGTGTGCATTCGCGCTTTGATGCAGCTAAAGTCGAACATAATGCTATATCACTATTCTATATGTACACGAGTTATGGTGTTAACTGCTTAGACACAATGCCATCAATGTTTGTCAAATTGCAGGCCCGTAGCCAGGGGGGGGGTGATGAGGGGGGGTCGGAGCGGTCGGACGACCCCCCCCCCCCCCCCCCCCCCCCCACGACCAGCCTCGAGGTCCACTTTTTTAGCCTCGAGGTCCACTTTTTTAGACCCCCCTAGATACCTCAGGCCCATTGGGCCTTCGAAAACGAACCCCCCCCCCCACATCCCTATTCAAATAGGTCTGGCTACGGGCCTGAATTGTATATATATTTTCTTAACTTGGTTGATTGATTGAATTGCGAATAAAGGTGATTTAATCCATTCTGGCCGCAAAGGAAATAATCCCGTCTTCATCATTTAGCGGCTTACCTGTGACTATTTCGGTAGATTGAACACCATCGGTCTAATTATTTCATTTTTTTTAACACGAACTATAATTATCAGGTACTCTTCATTAGTAACTGTGCATGTAAATACGGACATAAGTATCCATTGTCAACAGATGAGTAAATGGAAAGTGTGATTATTACCTTAATAGAAGTAATTAGAAATCGTATCGGTCTCCGTTATTCGTTAATTTAATGACCGGCCTCCGTTTCGCCCTTCGACCAACTCGTTCCCGTTAGTCGCTCAAAAATAATACGATAGCCGACACAGGTTACGACAGGCCCGTACGCAGGGTGTGTGTGTGGGGGGGGGTGAGACAATGACGGCACAGTGATCACAGTGACCGAGGATGCTCGCGATCCCACTGCCTGAAATAGTGATCGCGGGGGACAGGTAGGCTATGCCCGCGGTGATCGACCACTTTAAATACATTATGCCCGCGGTGGCACAGTGACACAATACCACAAGAAAACACGTCTACTGTACTTGTTTTGGAGCGCCACCTGGCGTCATAATGGAAGCATTCCCATTATGACAACAGAGGGCGTTGCACATTTTGCCAGGTTTCATTCGGCAGAATGACACATGGCAGAATATGGCATGCAACAATGTGAAATAGCCAATCGAGGTATGCAATATGCAATGTAATAATGCAAGATGGAGTTGTCATTAAGCAGTAATGTATATCCAAGATGCAGGATGACATGTAACAATGTCAAATAGCCAATCGAGGTATGCAATGTGAAATGTAATAATGCACGATGGAGTTGTCATTAAGCAGTAACGAGTAGCCGCAGTGCAGGATGACATATAACAATGGTCGACTGCATTGTCATGAAGCAGCATGCAATGTAGTGGCGGATATCCCCTTCCATACAGTCGGACTACGAAATGGGCGGAGTCTGTCAGAAATGGGCGGAGACTCCAGAAATGGGCGGAGCATCTTACATTGTTTATTTGGGGCCCCTCTAAACTTGCTACAACTATTCATGTCAATTCCTCAGCAGGTTCTTCTATATTTGTATCGTAGGGCCAAGCACGGGGCGAGCAAACTGAAACACGCCAAGGACCTGTCCGCCTACGCCCAGAAGTGGGCGGAGCATCTGGCTTCGACCAACGCCTTCAAACACAGCACCTGTGACCATAAAGGGGGCCGCATTGGGGAAAACATATGTTGTAAATGGTCGTCAGCGGGGACAGATTACTCTGGTGAATATTCACATAGGCGTGTTGTTGTTGTTGTTGTTGTTAATGCTGTTCTTGTTTCTGCGGCCGCCGCTATTGTTGTTGCTCTTGTTTTGTTACTGGTGGCGCTGCTGATACAACGATTATAAATAAGCCACAGAGTACTGATACACATGCGTTCGTTGACACTGTTGGATGCGTAAGGATTGCCTTTAATATGGGAGGAAACCAGAGTACCGGGAGAAAACCGAATTGCCGATATCGCGGCCACCCTGCCACTCCATGTACTACCCAAGTCGTGGATCAAATCCAGGTGGCATTAATTTTATGGTAACCCGAATTCTCTGTCTGTAACGCAGGGCGATAATTCGGGTTATATATTTGTGGATGACGTTGACGTACGCATATCACAAGTCACTGTTGTTTTTTTAAATTAAATAAAGAACAGACATGATCATGTTTGGTACAATTTGGCTATGCAAATACTATGCATATTACATACTTATCGTATCTGTTTTATCACTGCTACGCATATCGGAGACACAATGTCTTTAAAATTCCAATGAAAAACATTTAAATTAACGGCATGTGGTGTGTTGTTGTTGTCCGGTTGAGTTGCGTTCTACTGTGTTGTGTCGTCTTGCAGGCAAGGAGGCGTGCGAGCAGTGGTACAGTGAAATCAACAAGCACGTGTTTGGGAGCGAACCGCGGACTACTGGGACTGGTATGTATACACTCGATATACTTGTCAAATAATTCCGTATAACTAATGCAGCAAATAAAGTATTAAAAATGTAATACATATTCGACCAATTCTACAGACCATAATAGTATTGGAATCCGACGGATGACACTCAGTGTTCTTTGAGCATTTTCTGAAGAGAAAACCAGCTACATGTACATGTATTTGACTCACGCTTGTCTGAAATATATAGTTCGTGTCATCTCATATTAATATATAGAGTTTATTCAACTAACATTTTAAAATACCGCATTTACTTCCCGAGTCATCTGGAAATCAAGGGAAATAAACCCGGTATTCCAAAATGGTTGTGGAATAATATGTACATGCTCTTCCAAAAATAATAAAATTTGCTCTTAGACCAGTGTATTACGTTGTCAAAAGTGACGTTGGCGTATGAATTGTTTCTGCGTCGGAAATGACGTCATTACGTGACGTCAATTACGTCTCGCAAACGTCTAGGAGGAAATATTTCCTTCAAGGAAATTAATCCCTCCAGAATCACGGTAAATCACTTGGTAGCATATACTATATGTTTTCTATTTCAGGTCACTTCACACAGATGGTGTGGAAGGGATCCAAAGAGATGGGAATCGGAAAAGCGAAGACTTCCACTGGGAAGGTCATCATCGTTGCTAATTATAGACCAGCCGGAAATTTAGTCGGACACTTTGTAGAAAATGTTGCTGCGCCAAAAAAATAGTTCGCAGTATTTGTATATGTGTTCTACATGTGCAATGAAGTACAATACCATAATTGTGACTGGAAAATGGGGCTTATGGGTTTTTGTGATCAGTGTAGGTCCAGATCAGCCTGTGCATCCGCACAGCCTGATCAGGATAATATGCACTGTTCGCCATTCCATCAATGAAACACCTGACATGTGTCTAACAAGCAATATATATCGTTATCAGGATACATGGGTGTGCTATTTGATTATGAGGTAAACTGGTCACAAATCGCATAAGCCCCATTACTCCAGTCACGGGCACATATGTGAAACACCATTTAATTTTGTACATTCGGACATCTGCGTAATTCCATCAAATATGTTTGCAACATTTACAATAACAACGGAAATATTGTAAATTTTGTAAACGTATTTTATGAAATTACGCAGATGTCCGATGTACAAAATCACATGGCGTGTCTCAATTATATTGTTTCTGCAATAAATGGGCACTCGGCCGAGAAAATGGACCTTGTGATAAATACGACTAGCGAAACTCTCGAAACACACATCTACACAAACGTGGGACACATAGTTTTATAATTAAATGTTTTATTTCACTTTTCAATACATTATGTACAGTGGGGTTAGCGTGTAAGTGCACACACGAACGAACACGATGACCCCACTGTACACTATATAGCCAGCAATTGAACAAAATAATACTTATCTAGTTATACTACACAAGCAGATGACATTTGCCATACATGTCATAAAGTCCCTTTTCTTACCCGACGGCCAAAATAATACTAATAACAATGTATAATTATATTTAATAATGATATGGATCAAAACTTTAAGTACAGTATTTCGGTGATGTTTGCGTAAATTATTTCCAGAATGTAAAATAAAGTCAATATACCCAAATCGTGTACATGTACTCGTATAAACATGGCTTATTATAATGAATGTAAGCCATACAAAATAAGCACTTTGGTTCTCCGACACGGGGTTTGCGGAAGGGCGTTTTTTTTTTTTTAATATATATTTTTTTATGTTCGTCTCTGATTTGTCTCAAGTTGCGAGATGCATACATGAACATCTCAAATGCTCTATAAAGTTACAATAACCTCTTTAGACGTTTCAGACATGATCGGATTAAACATATTTTTGCATGGTAGTGTTTTTTAGTGATCATGTGCCGAATTTGAAGTGCAGTTTTATTTCTCCATGACGTTAAAATTCTCGGCGCGCAGGGATTATTCAGACACGGCGATATTTGAGAACCAAAGTACTTTTTAATGGCCTAAGTGATAGCATGTCATGTATATATTGCTTGATTTGTTCTTACTCTGATAGCGTGCTTGAACGCATGGCCCTATGATGAGAGGGTATGTATATTTTATGATGAATCCATCCTTAATAATAGGATTCGTATTCTGTCTGGGATCTGATGTATAAATGTATTAGAAGTGTGCATGGATTTTGTCTTTCGTGCTCAGTGTTTATAGTCACCTTGGTGCTACCCGTCTGTATATGTGGCTGTGACTGCAGAAATGGGGCTTGAAATGGGTTTTGCGACCAGTGTAGATCCAGTTCAGCCTGTGCATCCGCACAGTCTGATCAGGATATGCACTGTTCGCCATTCCATCAATGAAGTGATTGTGTGTTCTCTATATTATACGTGGTTGTAATTGAAGGAATTGGGCTTATTGGTTTTGCGACCAGTGTGGATCCAGATCAGCCTGTGCATTCGCACAGTCTGATCAAGATCTGCACTATTCACCTTTCCATAAATGACACTCCCATCATGCTTCTAACCATCAAAATATATGGTTATCAGGCTACGGGAGTGTGCTTTGATCAGGAGTTACACTGGTCACAATTCACATAAGCCCCATTTCTTTGATCAGGAGTTACACTGGTCACAATTCACATAAGCCCCATTTCTCCAGTCACAGCCACATATAATATCGTTGTTGAACAACCGCAAACCCCTAACCAATCAGTCAATCAATCAATCACTTAACCAGTCAATAAATTAACCAACCAGCCAATCAATCAATCAGTCAATAATTCAATTAACCAACCAACCAACCAATCAATCAATCGGTCATATTTTCTGTACATGACGTCGAAAATTGACACAAAATTCAGAACTCATGTGAAACTGATTATTTTGTCAATTTTCGACGTAATTTACGAAATTTATTGCATTGTTTGGAAATAAATATCGGCGAAAAACGGCGATATGATAAGGGAGGTAATGATTTGAGACTGAAATGATAATCACATTCATGTAACAGTGTTTATAGTTACACATTTGGTCATGAAAATTATTTGATTATTAGTCCCTGAGTTCGAGTACGTGTTCTAAGCACTTTATACATTTGCTTAAAAATTTTCTCCGTTTTCATGCTTGAATCGGGAAGTTTGATTGATCGAGCTTCGATTGGGAATTTGGAGGAAGTGCTCAGAAAGGTTTGTAAGGAGACCCATAAACTTGTATTTAACATGCAATATACACAATATCACACATATGGCGTTATCATATAATACTAAATGGTATGCTTGAGTGAATTTAAATGGTCACATATTTTATGAAACACCCTTTATGTCTGAAAGTGTTACTCACATACGTCTTTGGAATTTTGTATGTGACAGTTGAATCTGGTTATACCCCTTATGTGAGTATTACGATATTCGTAATCGTATTTTAGGAGAAGGGGCCAAGTGACTTGGTGTGGTATGGACCTGGCACCAGGTCAGGTTATCCTAATTTCAGGGCTGAATATATTTGTTCTCTATGTAAATATTCCGTTCTGATTTTGGGATTCCCCCCCCCCCCCCCCCCCTCTGTCTCTCTCTCTCTCTCTCTCTCTCAATCTTCTCTCTCTCTTTCTCTCACACACTCTCTCTCTTTCTTTCTACATTATGCCTTCCTCAATCTCCCTCATTGTGTCTCTCATCTTATTAAACCACACCCTCTCATAAGATCCACATATGTGTACTTGTATCGTTTCAAACACCTGTAGTTTCTGTTTAACATTCCATGCATGTACATGTTTGCCCGTCCACAGGCCGTCGGCATGGTGATAGCATGGATCAATATATGCTGGTTTAGACATCTAGACAACAAAAACATTTTAGTCATTATTAGTTGAAAAACAACAAAGTGACTAAAGTGGAACCTCTCTAAACCGGACACCCTGTGAGGTCCCCGGGTGTCCGCTTAGAGACGTTCCACTGTAAAACAGACAGACAACTACTCCACAGACATACTCAGAAGATAAATGGCAATGAACCCGATTACAATTAAATAGAACTAACCTTTACAGGGATTCCGCTGGGGGGGAATAAAAAATAGCCACTTCAAAAAATTGGCGATAAAAAATTACAATTTTCGAAAAAAATAAATATTTCCTCTTCTTTTTTTTTTTTCGAAAATTATAATTTTTTGTCGCCAATTGTTTATTTTTATCGCCAATTGCGGAAGTGGCGATCGCCAGCGGAATCCCTGCCTTTATTTGTGTCCGGTTTAGAGGGGTTTGACTGTATTAATAGACAGTGACAATTTGTGTTTGTTTTCTACATGTGTAAAACAAAAACAGTATACTACATGTATTCCATCCCATCACCATGCCAACGTCCTGTGTGCGTCTACATGTATACATCCCATCACCCTGCCAACGTCCTGTGTGCGTCTACATGTATACATCCCATCACCATGCCAACGTCCTGTGTGCGTCTACATGTATTCCATCCCATCACCATGCCAACGTCCTGTGTGCGTCTACATGTATTCCATCCCATCACCATGCCAACGTCCTGTGTGCGTCTACATGTATACCATCCCATCACCATGCCAACGTCCTGTGTGCGTTTACATGTATACATCCCATCACCATGCCAACGTCCTGTGTGCGTCTACATGTATACATCCCATCACCATGCCAACGTCCTGTGTGCGTCTACATGTATACCATCCCATCACCATGCCAACGTCCTGTGTGCGTCTACATGTATTCCATCCCATCACCATGCCAACGTCCTGTGTGCGTCTACGTGTATACCATCCCATCACCATGCCGACGTCCTGTGTGCGTCTACATGTATTCCATCCCATCACCATGCCGACGTCCTGTGTGCGTCTACGTGTATACATCCCATCACCATGCCGACGTCCTGTGTGCGTCTACGTGTATACCATCCCATCACCATGCCGACGTCCTGTGTGCGTCTACGTGTATACATCCCATCACCATGCCGACGTCCTGTGTGCGTCTACGTGTATTCCATCCCATCACCATGCCGACGTCCTGTGTGCGTCTACATGTATACCATCCCATCACCATGCCGACGTCCTGTGTGCGTCTACATGTATACCTCCATCACCATGCCGACGTCCTGTGTGCGTCTACATGTATACATCCCATCACCATGCCGACGTCCTGTGTGCGTCTACATGTATACATCCCATCACCATGCCGACGTCCTGTGTGCGTCTACATGTATACCATCCCATCACCATGCCGACGTCCTGTGTGCGTCTACATGTATTCCATCCCATCACCATGCCGACGTCCTGTGTGCGTCTACATGTATACCATCCCATCACCATGCCGACGTCCTGTGTGCGTCTACATGTATACATCCCATCACCATGCCGACGTCCTGTGTGCGTCTACATGTATACCATCCCATCACCATGCCGACGTCCTGTGTGCGTCTACGTGTATTCCATCCCATCACCATGCCGACGTCCTGTGTGCGTCTACGTGTATACCATCCCATCACCATGCCGACGTCCTGTGTGCGTCTACGTGTATACCATCCCATCACCATGCCGACGTCCTGTGTGCGTCTACATGTATACCATCCCATCACCATGCCGACGTCCTGTGTGCGTCTACATGTATTCCATCCCATCACCATGCCGACGTCCTGTGTGCGTCTACATGTATACCACCATCCCATCACCATGCCGACGTCCTGTGTGCGTCTACATGTATACCATCCCATCACCATGCCGACGTCCTGTGTGCGTCTACATGTATTCCATCCCATCACCATGCCGACGTCCTGTGTGCGTCTACATGTATACCATCCCATCACCATGCCGACGTCCTGTGTGCGTCTACATGTATACCATCCCATCACCATGCCGACCTCCTGTGTGCGTCTACGTGTTTCTTTGTGTTTGCTTAGAATCAAATTCTACTTTATAATTTTATCTTCATTATTTCAACTTTACTTTTTAATACACCCTAGTTGTGTTTACCTTATGTGCATGTTATCAGTGGTTTTAATTATAGTTGCATCCTGTAGAACAAATAAATCATTCATTTACAATTTACATTTAATTTATTGATGCGGGAGAAAACATGGGCCGATGCATTTGATTTGTACTCCTGTTAACGGAGACCAAATATATTTAACTACATTACAACGAGTATATGTCAGAACCTTGTGGCAAGGTTTGCACTCGTTGCAATGGCAATATGGCCATTTGTTTGATGACGTGACACACTTTTTCATATGAATAGAAGATTAAGTTTTAAAATATATTTGGTAAACTGGTAGATAATGACAATACAAAGTTACATACAGAAAACCCCATGCAAAAATTATAATTCGATCAAAAGTTATACAAGTTTTCATAATTCTACATTGTACAATTCTTTCCCAACAACATTTGGAAAGTCCCAATAAAAAATATTTTTAATTAAAATAAATATATTTTTGTATACATGTACATTTTTCATTTTATTTCAACATAATCGAGTTCATGTAATAAACTAATGAGAAAAAAATCAGACTTAATATAAATAAATATAGAAAAAGAATTGTGTTTCTATGACCTCATAGTGGAACACGCATTTTTCAGCTAATTAAAATATTCAAACCTTCGTAACATTCTTAATATTTGTTATTTTACATCAGGTTTTCAGCATTTATTTTATATTATCAAATTGTATTATTTACAAAAATAAAAAAAAGTCGTTCACGTCAGCTTTAATATGGCCTTCTATTAAATTAATTTACATCATGCATACACACAGGGACGAAGCTACATTGTGTGTATGGTCCCTGATACACACTTACACTGTGTCTGTTATTTTATCTGCTGAATACCAATGATCAAACACAAACAAAACATAATGTACGCTGTCTAAGGGGTTTGGATGTGCACCTTTGGCAGAAATCACCAAACTTGGCATATATGACCTTTGATAGGTACTAATCAAATCCTGATATAGGGATCACATTTTGGCATTCGGTAACGCCCCCTAATTGGCATAATTCAAAATGGCCGCCGCCGAAATTGGTTAAAACTAAATATGGTATTAACTCAGCAATTGATAGGCCGATTTCGATGATTCTGGAATGCATTATGAAGGTCCTTGGTATGCCCGATCGACTTATGATGTTTTCATTGTCATTGAAGGTCAAGGTCACAAGATATAGGTCAAGGTTAATGGATTTGTAGCATAAAATAGCTATAAGTTGCCAATGAAACTCGCTCTGTAGCTAGTTTGGTGTGCATTATGATAGTTTGGGGTGTTCCCGATCGATTCGCGAGGTTTACCTCGTCATCCATTGTCAAGGTCACGCGATAAAGGTGAAGGTCAATTTATTTTTTGGTATAAAATAGCTTTAATTGATTGGGAAAAAACGGAAATTGGAGATATTTATTTTGTAAGATAGATACCAATCTAGTAGATCATGGTGTACTAGAAAATAACTCGATTTGTCTGCATGGTGTCAAGGTCAATACACATTTTCCAATAATTATGGAGAATGCAGCCACCAAGTTTGATCTAAATAGGATCATGTAACCTAATGTTATCGAGCGGAATAAAAACATGCACGGAATACTGATTGACATACAGACAGAATTGAGCAAAGAAATATGACGTAATAATAACAAAATGCTGCAATGTTTATTACTGTATTCATCAACTGGTGGGGATTAACCATTAGATATAATATCTATATAGATGTCCACAACTATACGGAACGCCAAATCTACATAAACTCAAATAATCAAAGGTACACGCCCACTCAGTAGGCACAAAATGTTCTTTATAGGAATTAAATAAGTGTAAAACTGTCTCTCTATTCCATCAGTTCTACAAATTACGAGTGCCAGCTATACAGATAGATGGTGATCTATACTCATTAAGTAATATGTATATTATACATGTTATAGTCGGTCTCAGATTCAGGCACATATGGGAAATGGTGTTCACTTTATGTTTGATGTCGGATCTAAATCGAGTTTTTCTTGCGCACACGATGGCACCGGCCGATTTGTTTTAAAAGGTGCCAAAAGTTGTCCCCCATGCCATTTAAAGACCACACCCAATGGCCGTGGTTTTGAGCTAGTGGGGATTTGTACAATTGTTAAATGGTAACCGATTTTAATGATTTTGATGTCGATTTGTAGGTTTTCAGGTGTGCTGAGGCCGATAAAACAAAAATCAAATATGGCCACTATAAGGTTTAAAATTCAAAAATGGCCGCCAAAAAAGTATAAAATTGCGTACATTGTTTATAATGTTTGAAATGGATCGTTCCAATTAATTTTATATGTGTATCGTTATTATTTCTGACATAAATGTTCGCTGATAATAAACAATAACGTTCAAAATGGCCGTCATAATAGACATAAAAATCAAAATGGCCGCCGAAATATTATAATTATGTTCAGATTTGTGAAAATTGTTAATTATATATGTATTTGAAATGGCGTTGAGACATACAGCAAGGCGATACCTGTGCATTTAAAATAGCTTCAATGTTGTATAATTATATGATTCAACCATTATATGAGCCGCGTCGCGAGAAAACCTGTCTTCGGGAAATTCTTGGTCAAATTAACATTTTGTTACCATGACAATGGTATTTGTATGATGAATTGAATGCTTTTTATTTGATCATAATATATTCAATATCATTAAGATATTATATTGTATACAGCACTACTATTCAGGTGGTTTGAGCACGTGTGCGCATGTACGGCGGATTCGGTATGCGGATTTCTTCTTTTTGACGTCCTGTTTACTGAGCGTTTTAATAATTTACACTTGTAGAAAACCATAGAAGTATATGAAACAGACAGTAATATCTACTGTCCAGGTATGTCATTCTGTATTGATTAACTGGTTGGTTCATTGGGGGCTATATGACAGCTTAGCAAATACAGATGGGAATACACCTGTAATTGTGGAGGACAATACGTTCAACATTAAAGGTACATGCCCACTCAGTAGGCACAGACTATTCTTTATAGATAGTTTTGTACATTCTGTAGATATGATATTTTCAGGCAAATTATATCCTATAAAGTATAATTAAAAAATATCATGCCTCATGTTCATATGAAAATAGCCTAATAACACCGCGAGTCACTATGAGTAAAATAAATATTACTAAATGATTATATCTGTATAGCGGGCACTCCTAATTTGTTAGAACTAGTGGAATGGTGACACAATTATACACTTATTTAATTCCTATAAAGAATAGTTTTGCCTACTGAGTGGGCATGTACCTTTAACTTACATTAACACTAGTGCACAGTCGATGGCGCGCCATGGCAATATACACACTTTTCCCAAATGCTAAGTCGAAAATGGTGAGATACTCCATGACCGGGAGGTCGAATGAAAAATCGAAAATCTACACACAATATAAGGAAGGCACACACCAAGTTTCAAGTCCCTACCTTATTACTGTTAAAAAGTTTTACTTCTTACAAGAAACGTGACGGACGGACAGACGGACGGACGTTCCAACATTTTGGGTTTATGGGGTATTTCCATTGTTTGAGGAACAATGAAAAAGCCCCTAAACAACAACAGAGTTTATGAGCTTACGGTATATTACAAAGGAATCTTTTGTTCCTAACCCCGCCCCTAAGCTCTCAAACCCCCGGACGTTGGCCCGGACGGACACCCATGACGAAAACAATATGCCCATTGTTTGTGTTAAAAAACAAACTTGTACATGTAGCACTGAAAGGCAGTGTCCATGTCTGATGACAGGCACCCTTACTTCCATGCGTTGTCACTATGTATATACAGTTCACAGTCACTCTACCAGCGTGAGAGCAAAAGCCTACATCGCTTACATGTAATTTCTAAACCATCTCACTATTTCACTCGTAAGAGACCACCTTCAAGGGTAGCGCTTGGAAGTCTGCTACATGGACAAAATGGATATGGTAGAGCGGGGTCGGGTTTTTTCGGCTGTCTAAGACGGAAACATACACGCTGTGCAAATCCACAGGTGATTCTAGCGTGTCTTGGATGGTAAATTCTTGTTTGTATATACATGAAACACCTTTCTAAACAATGTACAAAACAATTCAAATGCGCCCGGGTATGAAGATTATGTAATTTAGAAAGGTACAAAACTCGCATTCATCACGGGTTATAAATGATATCACGGCAGGTGGTATCATTTTGACTCCCTTACTACTACTTAATTAAATGAGTCACCTGAAAAAATTATATTTTCGACTGATTATAAATTATGAACATTGCACATCAAAAAATAAATACAGAGAATAAATAATAGTGTCCGTTAACATTTTAAGGAAACAGGGTTATCGCCTCTGATATCAGTGTTGTAATTTACGTCTGATATAAAATGCATACTAATGCCAATCAATAAGTGTGGTAATGGTGAATGAATGTTTATTTTGACAGAAAATGTCTCAGATGATGTCTCCGATATAGAGAACATTTTGTGTCTACTGCGTGGGTATGTACCTTTAACTTACAATATCGGTATTCCAATATGTAGACACACTCAGATAAATCTGCATTCATGTATGCATGTATGCAACCATGTATTACGTACATATTGCACCATATTTATGCAAGTCTTGGCTTACAGATGTTGTTCTATGGAACACGATTTAATTAGTATTTGCAATACTCTCTGCACTGTTTGTCGCAATAGATGTTGTTCTATAGAAAACGATTGAATTTGTATTGGCAATACTCTCTGCACTGTTTGTCGCAAATTTAAAACTCACGGGGAAATGAACTTTCGACACATGCGCAATATAAGATATCAAGTTAGGTTTAAATGTGTGTACTGATGGGGGGGCTGGTTAGTGCCGATAGCCCCAGAGCTGGGGCACTTTTATTTACAATGTTGAGCCCCAAAGGTTTGATGATCGATTCGTATGTAAAATTTTGTGCTGAATTAGAAAATCCATTTCTTACAAACATCCGGTGCACCAGGTTCGGAGAACGGCTTTCTGAAGGGAAAACATTACAACAGATGCAAAAGATTGCATCCTTTGCTAGCTGCCGCATTCCAAACGTTGCAGTTCAAGCGTTTCATCGACAGTAGAGGGACAGTATCAAAACATATGCTCGAAACCATGACAATGTTGGCAAAAGAACCATCACATGAACAAATGACAGGTATTGAATCAACATATGATTATTTGAAGCTAATGAAGGAATATGAAGAGTATATCGAGGCGACTCTAGATGGTAAACATGGAAGCACAGCTCGGTATTGGATGATATACATTAAACTAGTGAGTATATATTACCTCCTCAGTCGGGCATGCAGAACAAACGACCTACAGCTTTTCATTCATGCTTTAGGGAAGATGTGCAGTATTTTCATCGCTGCAAACAAGCCAAACTATGCACGGTGGATGACCAGATACCATCTCAACTTATTAAACGTGAACAACAATACACATCTCGGGGTAAGGAAGATGTTAGAAGGCGGCGCACTGACTGTACGTAGAACAACCAAACCGTTTAGTAGAACCCCCGTTGATCTAACACTAGAACAGACCATCAATGCAGATGCTGCATCACGTCACACAGGTATAGTCGCGTTCACAAATTCCAACCCGGCATGAAGACGATGGATGTTGACAAGATCTGTAAGAAGTGGTAGTGTGGGCAGTCTGTTGCAACAAGCTGGACTGAAACGTTCGGAAGATGTAAGTCAGTCGCTTAAACCATACCGTGTGAAGAAAGATAATGATGAGTGATGACTTGAGTAAATTGACAGACAAAATAGAAAACACAATGAATCCTTTTTTTTTATTGGGGGCTGTATACTGCTAGTTGTGGACGGCTTTTTGTGACATTTTGTCTATTTTCAACAACATATGTGCTCGTGTCGTAGTTCGCTTGGGCTGATTTGTTTAATTGTAATGTCTGGCTCTTGGTCTCCGCAATGTACACATCTCACATCAAAATTATTTTGGCGGCCATCTCGGATTATGTGAAGTACACATTTACTTGCTTCAAATCGATATTGGTAAATTGTTTATATTCAATTGTATAGTTATAGAGATACATTTGTAATGCATCTACTTTGCATTTAACCTAAAAGCAATACACCACACGATGCAATGTGTTTTAATGTTTCGCGGACTGTTATTTATTGTGGGTGGGGTAAGGGTACATATCTTGTAATATTTGTGCAATCAATTAACTCAGGGACATAGGTTTTCAACACTGAATAAAGGATACATGTAGGCAAAACTTAAATGTTCGCAGCCTTACTTAATGTACGAAAATGTCAAGATATTCAGTATTTCCGAGGAATAAAATCTCATTTTTTAATATTTATTTTAGATTTTTTTGAATATTTTCATGATTTCTCATAATGTTCGATACTAATATCCACATATTTGTACATAAATATTATTATGTGACATGACTTTAGTAAATTAACGCAAGTTGGATGGAAATATAGCAGGTACATTTAATTTTAGAGAGCCGTTTTTCAGGTATATCATTTTAGCTGAATGTTGGCGGTCATCTTGGATTTGCCAGAAAACGGACCACCTGAGTTTTGTAAGAAATGGATTTTCGAATTCAGCACAAAATTTTACATAAGAATCACCCCTCAAACCTTTCGGGCTCAACATTGTAAATAAAAGTGCCCCAGCTCTGGGGCTACGACGGCCGGTCAGGCCCGACCCCGCTCTAACATTTTTGCAGACATTTGTTACCGCAATATCAGCTTTTTACACCGCCTTGTGTTTGTTTTGGGAGTGTTACGGTACCATTTGTCTTTTGGAGAGTGAACTCGCATTGCAGTGAGCGAGTATCGTAGCCTATTGTTCTGCAACAAGTAACACAGGGATGCACTCGACCGGCAGTCAAATGTTGAGACCTAAGTATATACATGAGGTTTGACTTCCGGTCGGCATGGAAGACGCCAGGTATGTTACATTTCAAGTTATTATTCTTACTATGTCAACTTAATTCTCTATTTCGTGCCTCTATCTACTCTTTAATATGTTAATGAAGCCTCAACAATTCGCATGATGTTGATATATTGGCTAATGTTTGCAAAAACGACATGTTTTTGTGTCACTTCGACCAGAACTTGAAAACGAAGCCAGGTTGGCTTCTTACGATGTCATTTTCTCCCGATATATTGATACATGTACGCGGATTTTGGTCTGTAGTGAAAGGGTCTACCACTTACTTCGATGTGATCAAGTGACAGTTCCCTAACAGGTCTAGAAAGTTGTTTTATATACGATTTGGAAAGGCATAAATATCACTCGGACCCGGTTGAGTCATTTTCTATATTTGTTTCAAATTCACTGGCCCCGGTTGAGACCGCGTCAAAAAGTGTCCAGTTGGGTCACATTTACAGTAAAAAGTGCACGGTTGAGTCGCAAGATAAGAATGCCATTGAACTGCAATTTAATTATAGCTAAGTTAACTCTACGTCATTTCTATGTCAATGACGTAGCATGTGACGTTGCAAAGCGTGCTCTCTGACGAAATGTACACATTAATTGTACTAGTGCTCGATCTAGAACGTATATGGCAAGTTATTTAATGATTATGTACAGTATATATTGTCATTTTGGTTTGATTTGGTTTGAAAAAGTAATCCTAGATGATACATGTAGAATATATCACTATAAACCATTTGCTTTATTTCAGAGAACACATAGAGGCATTGGAAACATCATTCCACTCAATGGAGGAGGCACCCAGACAGTTACTGTGTGACGACTGTGTGAAGGTGTTTCGCAACGACAGTGGCTTACGGCACCACCGGATGAGGCACACGGCCACAGAGAAGTATGCCTGTGAAACATGTAACAAACATGTAACAAACGGTTTGTGGAAAAAGCCACTATGCAAAACCCACATGAAGAAGCATGACATTGGTAAGAAGGACGTGTGTCACACTGTGGTAAGTAGAGCGTTTGCGTACAAGAGCACGTTGGCGCGACACAAGTGTCCGAGCAGAAAGTCAGTATCTCTAAATATGTCTGTGGAGATTGCCAATCCATATTCACACGAAAGGATTCACACGAAAGGTTTTTGAATTTCCATTTTGTGTACCATAGCATCAGATAATTCACCTATGACATATTTCCTATCCAATCCAAGACACCCGTATATGGGAGTTGTGAAACCATGCATATGGTAGTAAACACTACATAGACTGATAGTCTAAATACTTATCATATGATCATTGTGTGTTGGTCATGTGCTATTATAATCGTTTCATAATACATATACATGTAATGTGATATTACAAGTGTCGACATAGTGCTATTAAAAACTAAACGTGTAAGCATTCAAAATATAGACGTAACTCTTACAAAATAAGTTTTCAATACCAATATCGTGTCATTTTGTGTTATGCTTGTATTGCTATATATGTAACACTATGTACAACCTCATTTAAATAGAGCAGTGTTGATGTTTTTCCAAAGATAAACACAATAGTTTTAAAATTGACTGATTGATAGATAAAACAGAATGTAACATTTGAAACCAAAGGCCGAAACTGTATTGTCATGGCAAATGCCGTTTTCTACAGTAATTCAGCGAGTACTAATTATGTCCAATATTTAACCAGAATAGCATAATAATATTGCAGTTATACTTTAAGATACATGCATTATTATAAATGTGGATTGTACATAGGAGTCCATACATGGGCTAAGAAAGTGATGATTGACAAGAATGTCGATTTCGTTTTAGTTTTGTTTCCAGTTATATGACGATTCTGAACGATAATTACAACATATATGATTGCACAAAATTGTTTTATTTTTGTACTGATGTCATGCGAATAATGTGATACATGTACTGTGATTGTTTATTTTCATTTTATAAGATGACTTTGTGAAATTTCTTACATTTCAAGCTGCTGTGATAAAGTTTTTGGTGTCACTAAACCGCAAATGGTAAACAGTGTCTTGTATTTACGAGATGTTGGACACATATACTGTAGCGATCACATCTCCAAGAACTATATCGAAACAATCTCATATCCTGGAGCATTATAAACATGAATATAAATTAGACCGTTTACAAATTCAAAGACTCAAAGTACAAGCACCTGAATTTGAACAAATTGAATGCATGTACATTTATATTGATCAAACTAAAAACTTTAACCGGCCCATTATAACTATTTATTCAGTGCACAAGTCTGCAACGACATGTTATTTCAATCTCATTACCATACATAGTTTGTAACATTGAACTAAATTTAAGTCATCTTTTTTTGCATATCAAAGTTGTGCACTAAATAAATGTTGTATAAATATTACGAACACATTGACCAGACCGGAAATTTGTATGGCATATTCTCATCAACAGGTGGTTTAGCAGTTATATAGCTCTATGTCCTTCATATTTGAAGAGTATCCCATGATAAACAAACAAGAATATACGTATATACAGATACAGGCAAGTGCTCAGGATAGACTATCATCTATAGTTGATCCAACGACAGACCGCGTCTAACATGTGGCAGAATTTTACCCTCGTGTGCCCTATGGAACTCTCTGACGGGTAGTGGTCGTCGAGCCGGTTCATTTGGTTTTGACACCGTGCCTCGTTTCCTTTTTTGTTTACCTCTCGTTCGTTCTGATAGGTCGAACGTGTGATCTCTGTAATTACAGGAATATTTTATCTTTATGATTAGTCACTCACTATTACATTGAGCATCCATTAAATTTTGGGTACATCTGACCTGTCCATTTTGAAAATAATTACCCATGGTCTGTCCAACTTTTCATTCATTTAAAATACAATACAATACCTGATAAAACAAATAAAACCATTGAAGTAAGGGAAATATAAGCCATTCATTTAGTAATAAAACTCAAATTTTGTCTCAACCGGACACTTTTCCGACTAGTTTAATCTTCGCACCCGAACATTCTTGACGAGGTCTCAACCGGGGCCAGTGAATTTGAAAAAAATATAGAAAATGACTCAACCGGGTCCGAGTGATTTTTATGCCTTTCCAAAAACGTATATAAAACTACTTTCTAGACCTTTTAGGGAACTGTGACTTGATCACATCGATGTAAGTGGTAGACCCTTGCATTACAGACCAAAATCCGCGTACATGTATCAATATATCGGGAGAAAATGACATCGTAAAAAGCCAACCTCGCTTCGTTTTCAAGTTCTGGTCGAAATGACACAAAAACATGTCGTTTTTGCAAACATTAGCCAATATATCAACATCATGATTATTGTCGAGGCTTCATTCAGATATTAAAGAGTAGATAGAGGCACGAAATAGATAATTAAGTTGACATAGTAAGAATAATAACTTGAAATGTAACATACCATGCCGACCGGAAGTCAAACCTCATGTATATACTTAGGTCTCAACATTTGACTGCCGGTCGAGTGCATCCCTGTGAGTAACTGAACTTCGAAGTCAGAGTGCAACACGCAAATCTCAGCGGAAATTATGTCAGCTAAGTTCACGACATCATATCTTGTGACGTCGTCAGACTCCCGAAGACAGGCTTTCTCGCGACGCAGCTCATGTTAATACTGTCTCACCAATAATACATGTAAACACTCCCACCACCTCCCCACGCACCGTCCCTCTCGGTGACATTCTACCTGACTGGATAGTATACGTACTGGTCGCTTAGGCTTAAAAAAAAAAGTTGTTGGTTTCCACTAACCCGACTGACCCTATTTTTTCCCGCCGACCCTACACTTTTTTTCGTCATATCGGTAAAAAAATTTCGGGTTCATCGGTGTCAATTGGACGCGCATGCAAATCAATATGAAAAGCAAGCGTCCATTGACTTAGCAGCATCATTCAGAATAACCGAAAACTCAGCGGCGGATTAGAACATACAACAACAACATGGAATTTCGATTAGCCAACCAACCAGGCAGAGACTGTGGGTCTTCATTGGCTGCCAGATCCCATGCTGTGTGAAGATGGTGACCATTACACAGGCCCGTAGCCAGACCTGTTTGAAGGGGGGGGGTCGTTTCGAAGGCCCAAGGGGCCTGAGGTATCTAAGGGGGTCTAACAAAGTGGACCTCGAGGCTAAAAAAAGTGGACCTCGAGGCAGGGCGGTGGGGGGGGGGTCGTCCGACCGCTCCAAGCCCCCCCCCCCCTCCCCCCCACTGGCTACGGGCCTGTTACAGGTATTAAAAAGAACAATCTTAATCCAGCTCGTACCTCAAAGGAATAAGAAATCGCTACTAAATAAATTATGTTTGGAAAAGCTTGCAACACGATTTGAGATTCGGCTATACACGCACAATTCGCATGTAAGTACCAACATTTCTCACTGGGTATGTTAGACCATTCATTTCATTATTGTGTATATTAAAACAACATGTTAGACCGGTTTGATGCTTTTAAAGCAAGTTTTTAATACTTGGGAGACTTTTCGTATACAAGTTATTTGATAATTGTGTGTTGAAAACCGCATCTCAAATCGTGTTATAATCTGCCATTTTTGCAATATAGTATAGATTTATTACTCTAGTGAGGTACGAGAAGGAGTATGAGTGTTCATTCTATACAGGTATTGGACTTTGGCAATATAACTATCAAAATGACATTCAACAGACTAATGAAAATGATTGTGCATTAACATTTTAATTGATAAAATTATAGGAAGTAGATGAGAGTATACCCAACGGAGACTATGAGCCAGATAGAACAATACAAACATTCAGCACCACGTGTACAGCGGTGGTTGCAGAGTCTTCAACAACGCCCAGTGACTCTGGTGCGGTATGGACCTGGCACCAGGTCAGTATATTCTAATTTCAGGACTGAATATATAGTTCTGTAAAAAAAAATTGGAATTTCCCTCATTGTAGACAGGTTGAATACGGGATAATCCATCCAGTTGGCCCGGCCTTAAATTACCCTGGCAGTTGATAGGCTAAACACCAATAATCAATCAATTACCGACCGTGTCATACCAAAGACTTTAAAAATGTTTCGAGTTGCTACCTGCTTGGCCCTCATTATTATTGGTGTATAATTAACCATTCTACTAATTAATTGCTTAAAACAGATTATTGGAGATAATACTTCATTAGTTCTGTGTTTCAGAGGGCACATCTGAAGATTCCCATAGTTCTACAGAGCAAGCCACTCCAGTTGAGGCAGAGCAGGCCACTCAAGTTGTAGCAGAGCAGGCCACTCCCACTCCAGTTGTAGCAGAGCAGGCCACTCCAGTTGTAACAGAGCAGGCCACTCCAGTTGTAACAGAGCAGGCAACTCCCACTCCAGTTGTAACAGAGCAGGCCACTCCAACTCCAGTTGTAACAGAGCAGGCTACTCCAGTTGTAGCAGAGCAGGCCACTCCCATTTCAGTTGTAGCAGAGCAGGCCACTCCACTTGTAGCAGAGCAGGAGGCCACTCCAGTTGTAGCAGAGCAGGCCACTCCAGTTGTAGCAGAGCAGGCCACTCCCACTCAGTTGTAGCAGAGCAGGCCACTCCCACTCCAGTTGTAGCAGAGCAGGCCACTCCACTTGTAGCAGAGCAGAAGGCCACTCCAGTTGTAGCAGAGCAGGCCACTCCAGTTGTACCAGAGCAGGCCACTCCCACTCAGTTGTAGCAGAGCAGGCCACACCCACTCCAGTTGTAGCAGAGCAGGTCACTCCAGTTGTAGCAGAGCAGGCCACTCCCACTCAGTTGTAGCAGAGCAGGCCACTCCAGTTGTAACAGAGCAGGCCACTCCAGTTGTAACAGAGCAGGCAACTCCCACTCCAGTTGTAACAGAGCAGGCCACTCCAACTCCAGTTGTAAAAGAGCAGGCCACTCCAGTTGTAGCAGAGCAGGCCACTCCCATTTCAGTTGTAGCAGAGCAGGCCACTCCACTTGTAGCAGAGCAGGAGGCCACTCCAGTTGTAGCAGAGCAGGCCACTCCAGTTGTAGCAGAGCAGGCCACTCCCACTCAGTTGTAGCAGAGCAGGCCACTCCCACTCCAGTTGTAGCAGAGCAGGTCACTCCAGTTGTAGCAGAGCAGGCCACTCCCATTTCAGTTGTAGCAGAGCAGGCCACTCCAGTTGTAACAGAGCAGGCCACTCCAGTTGTAGCAGAGCAGGCCACTCCAGTTGTAACAGAGCAGGCCACTCCAGTTGTAACAGAGCAGGCCACTCCAGTTGTAACAGAGCAGGTCACTCCAGCTGTTGCAGAGCAGGCCACTCCAGTTGTAATAGAGCAGGCCACTCCAGTTGTAGCAGAGCAGGTCACTCTAGTTGTAGCAGAGCAGGCCACTCCCACTCCAGTTGTAGCAGAGCAGGCCACTCCAGTTGTAGCAGAGCAGGCCACTCCAGTTGTAGCAGAGCAGGCCACTCCAGTTGGAGCAAGGCACTCCTTGCACAGAGCAGGCCACTCCAGTTGTAACAGAGCAGGTCACTCCAGTTGTTGCAGAGCAGGCCACTCCAATTGTAACAGAGCAGGCCACTCCAGTTGTAGCAGAGCAGGCAGGCCACTCCAGTTGTAACAGAGCAGGCCACTCCAGTTGTAGCAGAGCAGGTCACTCCAGTTGTAGCAGAGCAGGCCACTCCCACTCCAGTTAAAGCAGAGCAGGCCACTCCAGTTGTAACAGAACAGGCCACTCCAGTTGTAGCAGAGCAGGCCACTCCAGTTGTAACAGAGCAGGCCACTCCAGCTGTAACGGAACAGGCCACTCCCACTCCAGTTGTAGCAGAGCAGGCCACTCCAGTTGTAACAGAGCAGGCCACTCCAGTTGTACCAGAGCAGGCCACTCCAGTTGCAACAGAGCAGGCCACTCCAGTTGTAGCAGAGCAGGCCACTCCAGTTGCAGCAGAGCAGGCGACTCCCACTCCAGTTGTAGCAGAGCAGGCCACTCCAATTGTAACAGAGCAGGCCACTCCAGTTGCAGCAGAGCAGGCCACTCCAGTTGTAGCAGAGCAGGCCATTCCAGTTGTAGCAAAGCAGGCCACTCCCACTCCAATTGTAGCAGAGCAGGCCACTCCAGTTGTAACAGAGCAGGCCACTCCAGTTGTAGCAGAGCAGGCCACTCCAGTTGTAACAGAGTAGGCCACCCCCACTGGTCACCAGTTGCAGTAGAGCAGGCCACTCCCACTCCAGTTGTAGCAGAGCAGATGCCACTCCATTTGTAGCAGAGCAGGCCACTCCCACTCCAGTTGTAGCAGAGCAGGACACTCCAGTTGTAACAGAGCAGGCCACTCCAGTTGTAACAGAGCAGGTCACTCCAGTTGTAGCAGAGCAGGCCACTCACACTCCAGTTGTAGCAGAGTAGGCCATTCCAGTTGTAACAGAGCAGACCACTCCAGTTGTAACAGAGCTGGCCACTCCCACTCCAGTTGTAACAGAGCAGGCCACTCCAGTTGTAACAGAGCAGGCCACTCCCACTCCAGTTGTAGCAGAGCAGGCCACTCCAGTTGTAACAGAGCAGGCCACTCCGGTTGTAACAGAGCAGGCCACTCCCACTCCAGTTGTAACAGACCAGGTCACTCCAGTTGTAGCAGAGCAGGCTACTCCCACTCCAGTTGTAGCAGAGCAGGCAACTCCAGTTGTAACGGAGCAGGCCACTCCAGATGTAACAGAGCAGGCCACTCCAGTTGTAGCAGAGCAGGCCACTCCCACTCCAGTTGTAGCAGAGCAGGCCACTCCAGCAGTTGTAGCAGAGAAGGCAACTACAGTTGTAGCACAGCAGGCTACTCCCACTCCAGTTGTAGCAGAGCAGGCCACTCCAGTTGTAACAGAGCAGGCCATTCCCACTTCAGTTGTAACATAGCAGGCCACTGCAGTTGTAACAGAGCTTGCCACTCCCACTCCAGTTGTAGCAGAGCAGGCCACTCCAGTTGTAGCAGAGCAGGCCACTCCAGTTGTAACAGAGCAGGCCACTCCAGTTGTAGCAGAGCAGGCCACTCCAGTTGCAACAGAGCAGGCCACTCCAGTTGTAACAGAGCAGGTCACTCCAGTTGTTGCAGAGCAGGCCACTCCAATTGTAACAGAGCAGGCCACTCCAGTTGTAGCAGAGCAGGCAGGCCACTCCAGTTGTAACAGAGCAGGCCACTCCAGTTGTAGCAGAGCAGGTCACTCCAGTTGTAGCAGAGCAGGCCACTCCCACTCCAGTTAAAGCAGAGCAGGCCACTCCAGTTGTAACAGAACAGGCCACTCCAGTTGTAGCAGAGCAGGCCACTCCAGTTGTAACAGAGCAGGCCACTCCAGCTGTAACGGAACAGGCCACTCCCACTCCAGTTGTAGCAGAGCAGGCCACTCCAGTTGTAACAGAGCAGGCCACTCCAGTTGTACCAGAGCAGGCCACTCCAGTTGCAACAGAGCAGGCCACTCCAGTTGTAGCAGAGCAGGCCACTCCAGTTGCAGCAGAGCAGGCCACTCCCACTCCAGTTGTAGCAGAGCATGGCCACTCCAATTGTAACAGAGCAGGCCATTCCAGTTCTAGCAGAGCAGGCCACTCCAGTTGTAGCAGAGCAGGCCATTCCAGTTGTAGCAGAGCAGGCCACTCCCACTCCAATTGTAGCAGAGCAGGCCACTCCAGTTGTAACAGAGCAGGCCACTCCAGTTGTAGCAGAGCAGGCCACTCCAGTTGTAACAGAGTAGGCCACCCCCACTGGTCACCAGTTGCAGTAGAGCAGGCCACTCCCACTCCAGTTGTAGCAGAGCAGATGCCACTCCATTTGTTGAGAGAGGCCACTAACTCCGTTGTATCAGGAGGCCACTCCAGTTGTAACAGAGCAGGTCCACTCCAGTTGTAACGAGCAGGTCAGTCGTTGTAGGCAGTGCCCAGGCCACTCCCATAGTTGTAGCAGAGTAGGCCATTCCAGTTGTAACAGAGCAGACCACTCCAGTTGTAACAGAGCAGGCCACTCCCACTCCAGTTGTAGCAGAGCAGGCCACTCCAGTTGTAACAGAGCAGGCCACTCCCACTCCAGTTGTAGCAGAGCAGGCCACTCCAGTTGTAACAGAGCAGGCCACTCCGGTTGTAACAGAGCAGGCCACTCCCACTCCAGTTGTAACAGACCAGGTCACTCCAGTTGTAGCAGAGCAGGCTACTCCCACTCCAGTTGTAGCAGAGCAGGCAACTCCAGTTGTAACAGAGCAGGCCACTCCCACTCCAGTTGTAACAGACCAGGTCACTCCAGTTGTAGCAGAGCAGGCTACTCCCACTCCAGTTGTAGCAGAGCAGGCAACTCCAGTTGTAACGGAGCAGGCCACTCCAGATGTAACAGAGCAGGCCACTCCAGTTGTAGCAGAGCAGGCCACTCCCACTCCAGTTGTAGCAGAGCAGGCCACTCCAGCAGTTGTAGCAGAGCAGGCAACTACAGTTGTAGCACAGCAGGCTACTCCCACTCCAGTTGTAGCAGAGCAGGCCACTCCAGTTGTAACAGAGCAGGCCATTCCCACTTCAGTTGTAACATAGCAGGCCACTGCAGTTGTAACAGAGCTTGCCACTCCCACTCCAGTTGTAACAGAGCAGGCCACTGCAGTTGTAGCAGAGCAGGCCACTCCAGTTGTAGCAGAGCAGGCCACTCCAGTTGTAGCAGAGCAGGCCACTCCCACTCCAGTTGTAGCAGAGCAGGCCACTCCAGTTGTAACAGAGCAGGCCACTCCAGTTGTAACAGAGCAGGTCACTCCAGTTGTAACAGAGCAGGTCACTCCAGTTGTAGCAGAGCAGGCCACTCCCACTCCAGTTGTAGCAGAGCAGGCCACTCCAGTTGTAACAGAGCAGGCCACTCCCACTCCAGTTGCAACAGAGCAGGCCACTCCAGTTGTAACAGAGCAGGCCACTCCCACCCCAGTTGTAACAGAGCAGGCCACTGCAGTTGTACCAGAGCAGGCCACTGCAGTTGTAGCAGAGCCGGCCACTCCCACTCCAGTTGTAGCCGAGCAGGCCACTGCAGTTGTAGCAGAGCAGGCCACTCCCACTACAGTTGTAGCAGAGCAGGCCACCCCCACTGCAGTTGTAGCAGAGCATGCCACTCCAGTTGTAGCAGGGCCAAAAGAAACCACCTTCTCGCTATCCGCACAGACCGCGCATGGAATTGTTCACTGTTGCGAATGCAACAAGCCACGATTTTACTACAGTCGCACTAAATTGACCGACAAACAAAATGTACTAATTGCCAAAAACATATCAGAATTTAGCTTTACATGTGGCGCTCCAATTGCGAAACCATCGTATAAAAGCTTGAAGGGGGTAGTCACACGAAACATAAACTGTGGAAACACCATAGAAAGTTATTATTACACCAGCAAATTTAGTAACAGACTAGATGTGTGTTGCTATAATTGTGGAGACAGTGGGGGTGTTATTGATCAAGCTTTAAAAAACAAAGTACAAATCTGTGTTGCCAATATGTCAACTGTGCAGTGAAATTGGGAAAGTAGCTATCGCACAACGAGTAGTATATAAGAGTCATAATGATACAAGTTTATATGGAAGCCACACACTACGTGTGGTGGCTTCCACACGAAACTTGTAATCATTATGACTCTTATATACTACTACCGCGAGACCATATATTTATGACATGAGAAGATACACCCTATTAGAGATAAAAATCCCTATGTTATACTCAGTATATATATACAACATAATGGTTCTAGTTAAGTGTGCATGGTTGAAGACAGGTAGTCACGAGAGATGTTTTCGCACCGGTATTTACGAATATTGCAAACATCACCGTGCATGGATGCGAAGAGGTTCCGTTTCGTTCTCGCCATGTCGGACATTGTGGGGTAGGGACCAAAGCCGAGTCACTGCTATGTCCACCATGTGGTGGCACTCAGGCTAATCATCGAATGGTTAACAAGGGATTACGTGCTCGCAAGTATTATCGTTTAGTAATAATTCAAATCGGAAAGTCAGTTAGAAAGATAGAATCGATCTAATAAGTCACGGTGTTTCTACAGCATTAAAACACTGTAAAAAACATTATCAAACTAATTTTATAAAATTGAACAGAAAAAACAAGTACCAATATAAAAGAGGAAAATGGATAATACAATACAATTGGAATTGAAAGTTTTTAATGGCTGTGTTGAAGAAGTTTACGAAGAATACGGGGGTTATAATCCTGTATATTAAATTCTATAAAATGAGAACACTAGGCGATATCGAATATATGAAATACCAGCGTAATTTATTACGCTCCGACAAAAACGTTGCATTTACAATATTATACCGGCAATTATGTCAACTATACAAGAGGCAAATACGAACATTAAGACAGATAATGCGTATCGGATATGAAACTAAGGCGTATTATATAAAACTATTAAAACCCAACGATTCGTTTACGAACGTACATTTCTACGATATCACTTATAAATTTATGTTGTAATCACAACACCAAGCAGACGACAATGTTTCACTTACACGTGTTATAAACATGCAAATTATGTGTCCTACCTTACACGTATATTAAGTGTCCATTTTATAGAGAGATTACACGATTACGTCTTCCGGGATGAAACATAAACACACTGTAATATATACTACACACACGTGGGTGTGTATTACACAACCCGCTATCGATATTCCGGAAGTATTTCTTACATTGTGATTGGTTGGCATGTTTTTTATTTTTTTAATTTTACTTTTAATAATTTAGAACGTTATAACCTATATTATTAAACTAAAAACGAACTTATTATATAAAAAGCAAATAAAAAAAAAAGAGTAAATATTGGTATAGCACAACACGGTTTTAGCTTAATATATGTAAAATTAACAACAATACTTTGTCTTGGGGGACGCCCCTTGACAAAAAATGAGCGCTCAGTGCACCCGTGCTGACACTTCCAAGGTTGCCTAGACTTTCGACACTAATTACTAGATCAGCCGAGAGATGGGGGTGTGCAGTACGGGTAGCTAAACCTCGCTAAGCCAAACAGAAAAGAATGAATGAATGAATGAATGAAAGAGAGTGGCTTAGCGGGGTGGACCCAGAAGGGTTTTGCTGGCGCGGGTTCGAGCCTCGGTGTGACCCAACTTTTTTTTTTTTTTTATAATTTTCCTAAAATTAATTAATAAATTGTTTACTGCACCAATATAATTATTTAATAAAAATATTAATTTCTTCCGACTTTATCTCCAAGTTTTTCCCTAAATTTATCCCAATCAGTACACTCAATTTTGGGCATGGTGGCGCGCGCCTTGATTCTTATATCATTTTTTAATTGTTCATATCTCCCCATTTCTTCCACCACGGATTCAAACTCTAAATTTGATATTTTCTTATCGGCCAACGCTTTGGACACCATAACGTCGATGGTATTTTTCTTCGACCTGGCGAGAACAGATATTCTATCATGTTTTCTACATTTTTTCTCGAGTTTTCCACCCGACGCCCTAATTACCATACACAACAACCCAGAAACGGCCGACACCGCACATAAAATCCCCGCTACGGGAACCGTTATAATGGTGGATATAGTTGCAGCTGTCCCCGCCCCACACAACACAGAAACACTCGCCAGAGCCGTGCTAGATACTTCAGCCATGTTCACCGCGCGCCTATATTTTTTAGCGTTTCTTTTTCTATTTGTATATTCTCTAACTAAAATATCCTGCATAGCGACGATATTATTCAACCTAAAATCTGAACTTCTTTCGTTAATTGTACACAGTGTTGATGGAGTGGTATTGACAATTGGAAGCGTTGATTCGTTCAAATTTAAATTTTACAAATTTATTTCAATATATTAGTATTTACAAACTAAGTTCAATTAACAACGAGACAATAGTGGAAGAACTCTCTTGGTCACCGAATTTCGTAACAAAGTTAATAACACTACCTTTGGAAAGTCTAATTCGATCATAACCGGAGAACGAAGCCACCGTCGAACTATCTCCAGAGATTTTAGTGACTCCAAACCCCCGTTCTTCCCCATCTACTACAAGATTTATCGCGACCGCGCCCACAGGTTTACCACTACCATTAACCGAGCAGACCGCCATTTGGATAACTTCACCCGCGGCTGTTATAGTGTATCCCCCACATTTATTACTCGCTTTCGCACCGAACGAATATTCATAGTGCCCCTCAACCAATGGGCCCCGCTTCTCAGCCCAAACTGTTATGGCACGTTTTAGCGTTTTCATTGTTCGCTTATAAGAGGCCTCCTCAAGAGCTTTGGTCGCGGCTATACGATCATGTTTCAGTTTATCGGAAACTTCGGTTATCTTTCCGTCTAGTTCGGTAAGTGCCGCTTCTCTACTGAGAGAGTCCTCTAAGCGCAACGCATCATAAGCCTCCGTAATGGTCGCCTGGTGGCCTTTTAGGGCTTTCTCAACACCCGACCGGGCCTCTTTTTGAAATTCGGTTATTTTTCCATCTAGTTCAGCAACCGCCGCTTCTCTGATGAGAGAGTCCTCTGAGCGCAACACCCTATAAACCTCCGTAATGTCCGCCTGGTGGTCTTCTCGGGCTTTCTCAATACCCGTTCGTACCCCCTCAACCCCCACCCGGGCCTCTTTTCGATTTGGTTATCTTTCCGTCTAGTTCGGTAAGTGCCGCTTCTCTGTTGAGAGAGTCCTCTGAGCGCAACGCCCCATAAGCCTCCGCAATGGCCTCCTTGTGGTCTTCTCGGACCCCCTCAACCCCCGACCGGGTCTCTTTCAGAAATTCGGCTATTTTCCCGTCTAGTTCAGTAAGTGTAGCTTCTCTGTTGAGAGAGTCCTCTAAGCGCAACGCATTATAAGCCTCCGCAAGGGCCTCCGCAAGGTTCGACTGGTGGTCTTCTCGGACTTTATCAATACCCGACCGGGTCTCTTTTCGAAATTTGGTATTTTTTTATCTAGTTCGGCAACCGCCGCTTCTCTGACGAGAGAGTCCTCTGAGCGCAACACCTCATAAACCTCCGTAAGGTCCGCCTGGTGGAGATCTCTCGGGCTTTCTCAATATCCGACGTGGCCTCTTTTCGAAATTTGGTTATTTTTTTATCTAGTTCGGTAAATGCCGCATCTCTAATGAGAGAGTCCTCTGATCGCAACACCTTATAAGCCGCCTGATCTTTCTCAATTTGTGCAGTCGCCGTCAGCACTTCTACTCTAACATCTGATATACTCCTGTGAATCCCGTTTGTGACCTTCGATATGGTTTTATTGATCAGGGCCTTGGTTTTTCCAGTAGTTAAAAAGTCTCCCTCTGTCGGGATGAATCCACCTTCTGCCGGTTCCAAATTCTTTGGATTTGTCACCCAATCGGAAGAACTACCTGGTCCCCGTATATACTCATAATAAAATAATTATAATATTGGGCACCTATACTCAATTGGAAATTTCGAGAACTACCAAAATCGGGTAATCGTTTTTCAACTTTCTCGCTCGATCATCGAGAATAGAGACCGTAAATTCGTGGATATGTCCCGATTCCAAAACTTTCATCTCGGGGTGTGGGAAGTCTAAGGTCACAGTCTCGCCATAGAAACAGTCGCTGGCTTGCACGGTTTTCAGTAATGTGCTGGGAGTGCCGTCTACCGTGTTGTACGATGTGTTCACCCGATTCAGGTGCACCCTGAGAGTTTTTGTGAAGGCGAAGTCCACCGGGTTATCACCGACGTACTCACCCGGGGTAAACACTCCTTTGTTTGAGGAGTATGTCTCTCTAAAACCGGGTTGAATACCCAACCCCGGGGAGACTACTACCTTATTATCAGTGCTGATGGTCATTGTTGCGAGCCCGGTAGCATTCGATACTGTGAGGTTGATTATACCGTCAAGCTCTGAGTTGACAAAATCTTTGAGCTGTCTTATTCCCCACAGTCCGTGAGGCAGCTTTACACCTAATTGTTGTCCATCCTTCACATAGTAAAACCCTTCGCTCTTCCCCACATTCTGCCACCCAACCGTGAACGTGATTGATCTGAGGCCTATCCGGCGTTGTCCGCAGCAGTTGTCTATTAACTTTTGAAGTTCACAACTCCCTTTTTGAACATTAGTGATAGTAGCAAACATAATAATATCTTTCAATGGATACAAAAGCATTTAGCTTTAACTCTAATGCAAAGTATAAAGTTGGTGGTGTATACGCTCAAAAGAACACCATTGGTGAGCTTGAGCACCCTAAAATAAGAGTCAGTTTGGGCCTAGGTTTCGACACAAATTTCACTAACATGTTTGAGAAATATAGGGTGACCAAGATTAGTACGGTGGATGGGGTAAACAGATGGCGGGCAATTCCGATGCAGTTCTGGCAGAACCAACTAAATTTTGCTGTGTGGTGTGCCACAACTGGGTGTGGTGTATCTTTCGGAGACCACATAAAACCAAGTAACAACATGATGAGCAGTAGCTTATACAACTTCATGTTTATTATACTATTAGAAGGATTTTGAAAGAATTACGTGTTCCACTACCACAAGATGCTGCATGGAATCCTACATCTAGCACATATGATAGGAGAGCGTTTGAGAAAATAGCCAACGAATTTGGTGTGGACCCAAACCGTGATTGGAAACAAATAGTTTACACCAAGAACGATTCAATGGGGGACCCCTTTTTTGAAGAAGCTGGAAATGATGTTAAAGTTGTTGATGGCACATTCGATAGCAGTACTATGAGGTACACGTCAAGTTTCCTATACATAAAAGACCAAGTTTTTTTCTTAATATATTCTCAGATAAAACCTACTACCAAACATATCCGGCTTCACTACACCAACCATCTAAAGTTGGAATAGCATGGAGTACATTTATATTAGATAAAAGCACTGGATTTACTCAGGCCGGTGTTAGTCGGCTTAATGATTCAATTCGCGTATACCTTTGGGCCATCCTCGGCGCACAGAAGCAAACTCGCAGTTCTATAATAGGAGTCGGAACGGCGTTTGACGCGCAAAAACAGTTCTTGGCACTTGTTGAGGACGCCATCTCAGCTAAGGTGGACCTGGAGAAGGCGATCCAGAATTATCAAGACGTTTTGCAGACTGCCAGCACCCCAGTGGTCTATGTATTTGGAATAGGTCTTTATATGGCGCCGAGCAATATGATACTACGAGACGACCCGGTTGATGGTTACAATAATCAAATCGTAATCGCCACCGCCAATCAAAAAATAGGTCACAACGGTAACGTGAACACGGATATCATCAAGCGCACCCCAACATGATCGGGCGCGGAGTTGTAAATTCAAATAAATTTAATGAAAAAGATTTCATAAAAACCCCAAACCACAAAATGGATACACCTCCCTCAACCACATCGAACACCCCAGTACCCCCAATTCGTAAATTGGATGCACCATCGAGTTCCATCAACAATGTTGAAACACCAATCATCAACAATGTTGAAATTGGAAGCACAACACACGAGGAGGAGAAATTAGGGCTCGTCGTCGCCCTCGTGGCGATCGGATTATTTACGCTTTGGTTTTAGGAACTCTCTGGCGAAGAATAGTAGGAGACCGGCGATTGCCACGATTAAGGCCCAGGTATTTTTGGCTAGCCATCCGACCGTTTTTGATAATATAGATAGCAAGTAAGAAACGATACTTCCGATCAGTCCAGGTAGTGCGGCAGCCGCCTTTTCGGCTAATTTAGCCAGGAGACTGGCGAGGGCTTTTAGTTGTTTTTTTATCCACTCCTTGGCTCCGCCGGATGGCGCGGGTGGTGGTGGTGTGGGTGCTGGCGCGGGTGGTGGCGCCACACCACCAGTGAAAGCTAGAACTATGGTCGATATAGTCATGCTGATAGCAACGAGGATGCTTGCTATCGTGATGCCCTGTTCTCTGAACAGAGTGCGAAGACGCTCACCGAGTGTCGTCTCCTCGTGCAGGACCCTCGAGATTGTTTCGCGGATCCGACTTATTTGGGTGCGGAGAGCCTCACGGTTAGTCGAGGCGGCCTCCAAACGAGCTGCTCTTTCATCACGCAACGACTGTAGGCGATCGGTGATCCGCTCGGTAGATTCTCTATCGCCACCGGCTTCCTCCAGTTTTCTTTCTTCTAGCGCGATATGTTCATCCAGCGACGAGAGTTTGGAGAGGTTAAGGACCAGTTCACCCCGTACCGTTTGCATAACCTTATCGAGGCCCCGGAGTTCGAGAAGAGGTAACAGTGGGTCATCGTCGAGTATTTCGTTTTCGCCGAACGTGGTCTCCATCGTGTTAATAGCGTCGGTGGCTACTCGAGGGAGTTCGCTGAGCTCAACAGTTTCTATATCGGCGGCCGTTTTCGCCATCGTTTCGTCGGTAGACTGTAGGGCCTCTACAGCGCGGGTCGGCATAATTGTTTTACCACGCGTCCAATCTGGAAACCCTAGTTCGCTCCTTATGATTTCACCACCGCCCCGGTTTCCGGCAATGGTGCTCAGCGCTAGGGGTTTACCGGTCATCGTGTTGACGATCGGGACATTTGATGCTTTTAGTCGCAATCTACCACGCAGATTCGAATTTGGAGTAGTCGCGACCGACAGATGGGACCAGACCGATTTCTGCTAAACTGTTGTAGTAGTCGTTTACAGCTCCCTCGAGTAATTCCCGACTTTGACCAACGTTGTTGGTAGCGCCACCTAATTCCCACGATTGGATTGGAACTGGAGTCTGTATCAAGGGCGTTTTCGTCATTATAATCATCCTCATCCTCATCGACGTAATCGTCTCTGCCGATTTCATACATGTCATTATCGTAATCAGCCATATTTATAATTTTTTAAAATTAATTATGTATTAAAGACAAAACCATACCGCAGACTGCGTGAGCCCCTCGGGGCAAAAGGCGTGAGACAGAGTGTCGTTATTACGAACAACCCATCGACGATCGACCAGAACCAGCAGCTCTTAGTCCGCTTCCCCAACCTCGGAGCTAACGACGTCATTGTGCCGGGGACTGTTCGCCTCGCTTTCACTATTTCGCTAACGTCGACGGACGCGGACCGAACCGTCGTTCAGAACCTGGGTCGCGCCATAGTCAAGAAGACTATGATAAAGATTTCTGGTAATGAGGTGATGTCGATCGACGACAGCGACGTCTACCATTGCTATAACGACCTGTGGAAGACGGCACAAGAGCGCGAAAACGCCGTCTATCAGGGTATTGACACCAGCAAAAATAAGAACGTAACCAGACTTAGAATCGGGGCTGCTAACAAGGCAGATAACAACGCGAGCGACAATGCGGTCGCGGGCGCCTACGGCAACCGCTTCTACATCCGCTCGACTTTGAGTTGCTGGAGAGTCACATGCCCTATATCAGAGCGCTTTGGGCTGACCGCCTCGAATACGAACTAACGTTCAACGACTACGCCGAGTTCTCATAGCCAGCGGACATGTTATCGACGTATACGATCGATAATGTTTCGCTGGGAGTACGACATGGTCATGATGCCCGAACTCGCGCGATTGATCAGAACCCAGTACGCCGGGCGCGTTGCCATACTTTACGACCGAGTTCTTCGCCATCGCAAGATGACGAAAGACAAAAGCGACACATTGTGGAATATTAATGTCAACGTACCCGCCCGCTCGATGAAAGGTATACTGATGTTGTTCGAGGATGCTCGGTTCGCGTTCGGTGCTCGAAAAACCGACAAATTCTATAACCCCAAAATCACGAAGGTAGAGGTGACGATCGAGGGAGTACCCAATCAACTCTACAGCGCGGGTCTTCGCGCGCACCAGCAGTGGGACGAAGTAAGAAAGCAGTTTGCTGCCGGCTCTAAGCGCTCTCCGGAGGTTGCAGCAGTTGCCAAAGACCTGCATCTCTCGGCCGTCTCCCTCGCGGAGTTCCTGAATATCAAATACGCGTTATGGCTAGACATGCGAGCCAGCGACGACGACCAAATACACGGCAGCGGACGCCAAGTTGAGAACGCTAGCGAGGGTGTGACGATCCAGATAACCAAAGAGGCGGACGGAGCCGGGCCATTGAACGTGTACTTATATATAATTACAGACGCACAACTCAACATCGAAGATGGCCGATACGTCTCAGCACTCTACTGATTTAATAAAAAAATCATCTAACGATTTATTAATTAATTTTAAGAAAATTAGCAATCAATACCAATTCACGATTGGAGATGCCCACTCTGCCATAATATTTGGGCAGACAGGATGTGGAAAAACGGTTTTCATCCTAGACTTGCTCGAGGGCTCCTACCGCGATGCCTTTCGTCACATTGTGATCCTGTGTCCCACTGTGCGGCACAACGATACTTATCAGCGGCGCCCGTGGATATGGACCGACCCTGAGGTATACGTTATTGACCCCGGTGATAGGCTTCACGATTGGTTGCGTGGTTTATACCAAAAATTCCAGGGTGAGCCCACCCTATACGTGATTGACGATTGCTCGGCCAAGGCGGCGATGACCAAAAAGAAGGACATGCTCTCCGAGCTCGCATTTTCTGGCCGCCATGCTAGGCAAAGCGTATGGATATCCACTCAAAAGTACAACGCCGTCCTCAAGGATCTGCGCGAGCAAACGAAATGGGTCGCCCTCTTTCACTGCAAGGACCGAGACTCATTCGATGACTGTCTTCGAGAGAATGACGTTATCCCAACGCGCGAGGAGCGCCTGGAGGTTCGACAGATGCTTTCGGAAACTAAGCACGCCAAGCTTTTGCTAAAGACTGATCAACCAACTACTTACGAAGTTATCAATTAATTTTATAATTAATTAGCAATTACTGAACAAATGCTGAACAATGCTGAACAATGCTTAACAATGCTTAGCAATTGCTGAAAAATGCTGAACAATGCTGAACAATGCTGAAGAAATGCTTAGCAAATATTGAATAAATGCTGAACAATGGTTAACAATGTTAACAATTTGGTGCTCCGCTGCGAGCTTTGTTGCGAGCATAATGGTGATCATAAGTATCGGGTGGTGCGCTTGGCAATATGTTAAAGTGATGAGACTTGTTAGAATAGTTAAATTAATTTTAAGAAAAATTTTATAGGTCACACTCTTAGAACAGCCTGCTGCTCAATTTATCACAAGTTTGGAATGTACTTAGCTCCGCTGACAACCGCGTTGACCACGGGTAAACACTGTCAATTTGGACATATATGCCCACGAACTATAAGCCCTAATATTAATATTATAAATGATGACACAAGACACACCCGCGAGAGTGACGGAGTTGAACCCGATTGCTCCAACCCAATCGAACCCGAGTGTTACTCCGCCACTGGATGACATACCGCATATAAAAAATCCCAAAAGACAGGCATCTGGGCGAGTGGCGGCTGCCACCCGAAAAGTTAAACAAGATAAAATACTCGCCGAGCTTCGAGAGGCTAAACAGTCGTTGCAATCGGGGACGGAGACAGCAAAACATCTGAAGACAGAGTTGAGTACAACAACACCCCCAATTCACGAATTGGAAGCACACTCAACACCCAATACCAACTGCCGTTGGAGTTGGGCGAATCCGATTGAACCCAAATTCGTGAATTTGAGTTGGGTTGTTGGTGGTGGTCTGGCAGTTGTTGGTGCCCTGTGCGTGTGGAAATACCCCATATTATCGAAAAAACAACCAGCCAGTGTTCAGAAGAAAGTTATGAAACACCAATCGCGATTGGATGCGCCCGATTTAAACATTGATCGTGACCCCTTTTATATGCAATAATTATAATGGCTGAACAAGATGGTAAAATGTTAGTGAATGCGCTTTATCACGCCGTGGTGATATCGGGTTTCAGTATCGGGTATGCTCGACTATCAAAGATGGCCCTAGGAGGATCCGCTCCCAAATTGGACTTTACTGCGAGAGACGTAGGGCTCGCGACCTTAGATGTAGCGACCGCAGTTTGGACCCGAGATTATCTAGTTAAAGCTGGAATTCTACCAGTTAATATATGGAAATAAATGGCTTCAATCGCAGTAATAGTAGGTGGTGCGCTCGTAAACGCATTGGCGTTCAGCGGTGCAGAACTTTATATTCTCTAAAATGAGAAGCTCGAACGTGGATGAGGAGCGTAAGCGTCACGATTTAGCTGTAGAACAATCTCAATAGCGCAAAGGAAGCGTGGTCGAAAAAAACGAACCGCCCATCTTGACTGGGTCAATGAAGAGCTTCGCCGCGAAAATCACGCCGCACAAACTTTTCAGAACGTTGAAGAAGCCAACCGCGAGTACGCGCTGGCATATCCGCACAAAAGTCTCGCGCTGCTGGATCGCGAGCCCCAACTTTCAGATTTCTATGTACCGTCAGAGCCCCAAAAAGACCGCGAGATCGCGTTCATCGTCGTGTAATGGGGTGTGGTGGGGCTCGTCGGCTACTATATCCAATCGAGATTTTAAATTAATTATTTTAAATAATTTTTTTATAAATATATATATATATACAACGATGTCAGTTGACGAACTTTATTTTGCTATATTTGATGTAGGCTACACTGCCCTTAAACACCGCATGGTTGGTGCAAAGGGTATGATTCGTCTGGCCCGAGATTCTCTCGAGACGTGGCGGGAGGACGAAAAAGCGGTCACCCTTTTCGCAAAGCGGATGTTAGATTCCTCCACCAATCCTGGGGGATTAGATTTTCCCAAGTTCCTTCAGAACTTAACCTCCAATCGCGATTGGACTTCCAACAAAGGTTTATTATTATCGACGCAGTTACCGGACGATCTGGCGAGGGCATGTTGGAGATTGTCCGATATATTAGAATACATCGCATACGATGAACACGCGCAAACTTAATACCAAACTAACGGTTCGCCTAACGCGCAAGCTAGCGAACGCGTACTACAGACCCCGCGGCTATTGGAAGGGACTCGCGGCCATCAAGAACATCGCGGCAGCGACCAAGGTTTCAGAAAACGCTGTCAAGGAATGGCTCAAGAAGCAGGCCATCTGGCAGATCTATTTACCCGCGCCTCACAATATTCCGCGCCCGAAATTCGACGTGCCGGTACCGAACCAAGTTCACCAAGCGGATCTCCTGTTTCTCCCTCACGATCGCGTCGGTCGTAAGACGTACAAGTACGCGCTGACAGTCGTTGACGTAGCGAGTCGTTATAAGGGGGCTGAGCCGTTAGCCACTAAAGAGTCTAAGGAGGTGGCCGAGGCCGCGAGTTCATGGGCGCGGTCTCTCATCTATTGTCTAAGCAGGACGTTTCTGTCAGACGCGGCCGCGTCAACATCCACCGGGACCAGGGGATCGTGGAGCGCTTCAATCGAACCTTGGCTGAGAGACTGTTCGGACACCAATACGCTAAAGAACTTGTAGACCCTCATTCGCGATGGAACGAGTGGGTGGCCAGACTGCCCGCCGTGGTCTCCGCACTGAACGGAGAGGTGACCAGATTGATAGGTAAGAAGCCCGTAGATGCTATCAAGTTTAAAAGGGTGACGAGCGAGCCCTCTGCCGTCTCGCGCGGGCGACCCGTTGGTTTAGAGGAGCAACGGCTTCCATCGGATATTGATGTCCGGTACCTCTATCAACCGGGGAGAGCTCGAAGGTGGCAGCCGCCGCGCGACTGATCCCGT